>PVKM010008171.1:0-39642 GCA_004027735.1 Carollia perspicillata
GGTTCTTGGGATATAATCCCAGCAGGGCAATTGCTGGGTCAAAAGGCAGTTCCATTTTTAGTTTTCTGAGAAAATTCCATACTGTTTTCCATAGTGGTTGTACCAGTCTGCAATCCCACCAACAGTGAACTAGGGTCCCCTTTTCTCCACAACCTCTCCAACACTTGTTTGTTGCTTTGTTTATGATGGCCATTCTTACCGGTGTCAGGTGGTATCTCATTGTGGTTTTAATTTGCATTTCTCTGATCTTTGCCCATTTTTTAATTGGACTGTTTGTCTTCCTGGCATGGAGTCATGTGAGTTCTTTATGAATTTTGGAAATCAAACCCTTATCCAAGGTATCATTGGCATATATGTTTTCCCATACTGTGGTTTCCTTTCCACTTTGTTGATGTTTTCTTTAGCCATGCAGAAGCTTTTTAGTTTGATATAGTCCCATTTGTATATTTTTTTCTTTTATATCCCTTGCCCTAGGTGATGTATTGAGGAAAATATTGCTGTGTGGGATATTTGAAATTTTCCTGCCTATGTTTTCCTCTAGGACTTCAATGGTGCCCTGACTTATACTTAAGCCTTCATCTGCCTTCAATTTATTTTTGTGTATGGTATAAATTGGTGATTGAGTTTAATTTTTTTTGCATGTAGCTGTCCAGATCTCCCAACACCATTTATTGAAGAGGCTATTGTTACTCCCTTTTATGTTCCTACCCCTTTCATCAAATATTAACTGACCATATTAACATGGGTTTACTTCTGGGCTCTCTATTCTGTTCCCTTGTTCTATGTGTCTGTTCTTATGCCAGTACCAAACTATTTTTATTACAGTGGTCTTGTAATATAATTTGACATCAGGTATTGAGGTCCCTCCTAGTTTGTTCTTCTTTCTTAAAATTGCTAAGACTATGTGGGGCCATTTTTAGTTCTATATAAATTGTTGAAGTGTTTATTCTATATCTGTAAAAGATATTGGTATTTTTATAGGGATTGCATTGAATCTATAGATTGCTTTGGACAGTATAGACATTTTAATGATGTTAACTCTTCCAATCCATGAACATGGTATATGCTTCCATTTTTTGTGTGTCTTTCTTAGTTTCTTTATTCAGTGTTGTGTAGTTTTCTGTCTACAGGTTTATACCTCCTTGGTTAAGTTTATTCCTAGGTACTTTATTTTACTGGTTGCTATAGTAAGTATAGCAACAAGAAATTATGTTGCTAATCCCTAATTTCTGTTTCTGATATTTCATTGTTGGTGAACAAAAATGCCTTCCACTTCTGATTGTTGACTTTGTGTTTCAACATTTTACCAAATTCATTTATTATGTCAAGTAGTTTTTTGATGGAGTCTATAGGGTTTTCTGTGTACACTATCATGTCATTTGCAAACAGTGACAATTTTATTTACTCCTTTCCAATTTAGATGCTTTTTATTTCCTTTTCTTGTCTGATCACTGTGGCTAGAACTTCCAATACTATGTTGAATAGAAGTGATGAAAATGGACACCCTTGTCCTGTGCCAGATCTTAGGGAGAAAGCTTTTAGTTTTTGCCTATTATGATGTTGTCTGTGGGTTTCTCATATATGGCCTTTATTATGTTGATGTAGGCTCCCTCTACTCCCATTTTGCTGAGGGTTTTTTATCGTAAATAAGTGCTGTACTTTATCAAATGCTTTTTCAGCATCTAATGATATGATCCTGTGGTTTTTGTCTTTAGTATTGTTTATTTGGTGTATTGCATTTATTGATTTGCATATATTATACTATCCATGCATCCTTGTGATGAATCCCACTTGATCATGGTGAATGATCTTTTCAATGTATTGCTGGATCTAGTTTGCCAGTAATGTGCTTTTGAGAAGAATGTATATTTTACTTCTTTGGGGTGAAATGTTCTGTAAATATCAATTAAGTCTCTATGATCTAGTGTGTTGTTCAGGACCACAAACTTTTTTATTGATATTTTATTTGGAAGATCCATTCATTGCTAACTGAGGTGTGTTAAAATTCCCTACAATGACTGGATTCCTGTCTATCTCTTTCTTGAAGTCATCCAATATTTTCTTTATATATTCACATGTTCCTACATCAGGTGCATATATGTTTATAAGAGTTATATCCTCTTGTTGCAAAACTCCCTTAAGTATTGTGTAGTGACCTTCATTGCTTCTTGTTATGGTCTTTGTTTAAAATTTATTTTGTTTCTTATAAGTATTGCTACCTCAGTTTTTATTTTTTCATGTCCATTTGCACAAAATATTGTTTTCAACTCTTCATTTTCAGCCTGTGTATATCTTTTGTTCTGAAGTAGGTCTCTTTAGACAGCATATATGCAGGTCATGTTTTCTTATCATTCAGCACCCTATGCCTTTGATTGGAGCATTTAATTCTTTACATTTAGGGTTATCATTGATAGGTACTTATTCATTGCCATTCTTCCTCTTTGTACCTCTCTCTCTCTCTCTCTCTCTCCTCTCTCTTATTTCTTCATCTTCTTAAAGCAGTCCCTTTAGTATCTCTTGCAATGCTGGTTTCAAACTAAAATGTTTTTGCACAGCAAAGGAAACCATCAACAAAATAAAAAGACAATCCATGAAATGAAAGAACATTTGATTAGAGGTTAATATCCAAAATTTATAAAGAACTTATAAAACTCAACACTAAAAAACAAACATTCCAGTTAAAAAATGGGGAAAGGACTTGGATAGTTCTCCAAAGAGGACATACAGATGGCCAAAAGACACATAAAAAGATGCTAAATGTCACTGATCAACAGAGAAATGTGAATTAAAACCACAATGAGATATCGCTTCACACTTGTGAGAATGGCTATCATCAATAAATCAACAGACAATAAGTGCTGGCAAGAATGCGAAGACAGGGGTATCCTTTTGCACTTTTGGTGGAAATGCAAATTGTTGCAGCTACTGTGGATAGTAGTATGGAGACATCTCAAAAAATTTAAAGTGGATCTGCCTTTTGACCCAGCAATCTCACTTCTGGTGATATATTCAAAGAAACCAAAAACAATTATTCAAAAGGACATAAGCAACACTTTGTTATTTGCAATATTATTTACCATCGCCAAGATTTGGAAGCAGCCCTAGTAGAAGAGTGGATAAAACAACGATGGGACATTTACACAATGGAATACTACTACGGCATAAAAAAAGAAAAAAACTTTTACCCTTTGCAACAACATGGGTGGACCTGGAGAATGTTACATTAGTGAACTAAGCCAGTCAGAGAAAGACAAATACCGTATGATTTCACTGATATGTGCAATCTAATGAACAAATTGAATTAACAAGCAAAACAGAGAGAGAACCATAGATAGAGAGCAATATGACAGCTATGGGGGGTGAGTAGTAACAGGGTAGAGGGATTGAGCAAAAAGGAAGAAGAATACATGGACATGGATGACAGTGGGGTGATTGTGGGGTGGGAGGGGAGTATAAAGGGAATAAATGGTACTAGAAAATGTAATAAAAAGTTAGGATTAAATGCACATAAAATTAGAATATCAAATCATGACCTTTTCAAAGTAAGCAACATTTTCAGAATTTTCTTTATGTATCTGCCAAATGCTTACATATGTCATGCTACAGATTTCATTCTCGACAAACTCTGATATTCTGCTATTAAATCTTCATATATATATATTACCCTTTTTGCCCACATTCATTTTTTGATCGTACCTTAATTTTAATTTTTTAATTGCTCACATTTCAGAGGATGGAACTAGGATTCTTTTGATGTAAACAGTGTTTCCTCCAAGAATTTTTTGAATCACGAAAGTTTGGGTCATGAATACCTTTTCCAACCACATGCCCTCAAATTACAACATATTTTATCTTCTTATAGAAGATCATTAGGTTATTTATAAGATGTATTATCTTTAACTAAACAGAATGTCTGCTGATTTTCTATAGCTGAGAATATTTATGCTACAAAAAGTCAAACTGGCAAACTTGCTACAGACTATGAACAAACTTCTTCATAGGATTCAACAAACCTTTCAAAAGCAAGCAGGAGGGAGAATCATGAAATTTTCTCTTCATAGGTCACTCCACACTTCTTCAGTACTATATGCAAAGTGATTTGTGATTAATCCACTTCAAACAATCAACAAAATATGCACTGATGAGTTTGTGTTTGTTACATGCTATGAAGATATATTGTGTAAGATATTGACCTTGCCCTCAAGGACATTACAATGTAACTAGGAAAATAGTTAAACTTCAGGGAACTGACTTGAGGGATAATCAGATATTGAAATATACAGAGTGGTCTATAATACGTATGAAGAGGTATTTTTTAAATACCTCTCACTGTATCTGAAGAGATACTCATATGAACTTCTTTCTCTACAATACTTTCACTACTTTGTCTCAGTAACGGGTAAAGTAAATGCCACCTAAGGAGGGAGAAGAGTATGACCCAGGCAGGTGAGGAAATTAAAAGGCCTTCTGTCCCCAGGGGAAGAACTCAAGAAAGAACAAATGAAGAAAAGGGTATTAACTCAATCATTAGCATCTTTTCTTGCCATTCTCCCATTCCCCAAAGAGTGGGAGCACCAGGAGTAGTGAGAGGGAGGAAGGGAAGGGTAAAGGGGAGGGGCAGGAATTGAGTCACATAGAGTGTTTATTCATTTTGTCCAGAAGACTAGTTTAAGTTGTTGTGGGCTGAAATAATTGTTGACTTCAGTTGACATAGTATCTTTTTGCAAACCATTGAAACTAACTAACCTTGATAAACATTGAAAGCATGCTCTCAGGCCCTGCAAACTAAAGGGTAGCCAGTTAGATTACCAATCAGGTCACATGCCTGCATTGCCAACCAGGACCCCAGTTGGGGGCTCACAAGAGGTAACCACACTTTAATGTTTGTCTCCCTCTCTTTCTCCCACCCTTCCCCTCTCTCTAAAAAAAATAAAATCTTTAAAAAAAGAGAAAAAAAAACATATTTTTTTGAAAAGAATGTATCCTCTCAAAATACTTGGTTTAATTTTGTTGAAGCAAATTCACTAAGGTTTGACTTTTGCCAAGTTTATTAAACATTAAAAAATAATAAATTTAGACTTGTGAAAGGTTACAGAAATAGTACAAAGAATTTTTATATACCCTTCTCCTAGCTCCCAGAATGCTAACATCTTATATAACCATAGCTCAAGTATTAAAACCAAGAAATTGACAATGATGCTATACCACTAACTAATACACAGATCCTATTAAGTTTTTGCAAGTTTTTCCACTAGCACCCTGTTTTTCAGGTTCAAGGTCCAATCCAATGTCCCGTGTTGCATATAGTTGTCATGTCTCCTTAGGGTTCTTTAATCTGACACTCCCTCCGCATTTCATGTTCTTTTATTTTTTTAGGATTTTATTTACTTATTTATAGGGAGAAGGGGAAGGGGGGGAAATAGAGGGAGAAAACCATCAGAGTGTACAAGAAACATCATTTGGTTGACTCTCACACATCCAGAACCTGGGACTTGGCCCACAACCCAAGCATGTGCCCTCACCATGAATCAAACCAGCAATTTTTCAGTTTGTGGGACAATGCCCAACCCACTGAGCCACAGCAGACGGGGCAGTATTTCATGTTCTTGACACTTTTGAAGTGTAATACCAATTTTTTTAAAAGAAAATCCCTCAATTTTTATATGCTTTCTTGTAATTAGATTAGTGTTACTCTATTTTTGGCAAAAATAAAGCAAAAGTGATTTGTCCTGTGGTACATGATGGTATTGTAACTGAATGCAGGTCTGGCTGACTGCTGTTATGAAAGCCAAACTCTTGAGACAGGTGCTGGTGAGAAGGAAAGTGATTTATTCAAGTCCCAGCATCTCAAGAAGATGAGGGAATCTTGTCTCAAAGCCCATCTTAACATTTCAGTGCAAGCAGAGGTTTTTATAAGGAGAGAGAGAGAAAGCAGAACAAAGAATTCAAGTGAATTGAAGTAAAAAGCTCTCTATGCGCTAGTCAGCACAGTCCACTTCGATAAAGACCCCAAAACAGGTCAAGCCATCAGCTGGTGTTCATCATTCTGGTTTTCATCATCTTGGTTTCACAGAGCTGGGATGCCTGAAGGTTAGAGTCTTTAACTTTTGAACTAGTTCCTGAGATTCTTATACAAGCATGTTGTTTATGTACAAGCAACATATTAGTCAGAGTCAGCATTTACAGAATCAATATCCAAAAAACGGTGGGGTGGGTTATAATTCTCCAATGTTACAGCATTACAGCTTATTAGCAACAATGTTAACAACGATCATATGGCTAAATGGTGTCTGCCAGGCCTCTCTTTTGTAATGTTAATAGTGTTCTTTTGTAGTTAATAAGTATTTTGTAAGGAAATACTTAAGACTATATGAATATCCTATTTCTCATTAGTCATTAATTTAACATCCACTGATGATGTGAATAATATGCATAAAGATGAATACAGCAAATATTACAGTGGTGTTTGTTTAACAGTAAATTTCTACTTCCTTTATTTCTCATAGATTTATAAATTTATATTCTATTATAAAGGGGAGTACTTATTTCTATTTATTTACTTTTCCATTTATGTATTTATATCTGTATGGAGTCATTAACAATTATTGTAATCTAAAGGGTTGTAATTCAAGTCTAGCACCCTTTTGGGTTCTTCTGTAATTGGTACAACTTTGGCCAAAGGTGCTCTTTAAACTTGGTTTTCATGTTTTGGTTTTGTTTTGTGATGCCTCCATTTTCCTGTGAGCACTTTCACACTTCTGTTACCTTAAGATGTTCCAGTTTCTTGTAATTTACCTGCCATGGTCCTTCCTGATTATCAGTCACTTCTCTAAGGAGCCATGAGCTGGTTCCTTTAATTGGAAAATGATATTTAGACTCCAAGATCTAAATGTCAAATATGCTCATTGCTACTGGGATGTCACCTTTTCTAACCCTCTCAGAGAACAGAACAAGGAAATAGATGTAGGTATAACATGAGAATACACACAATTATGAGATACATAATTTACTTATGTATCTATCTATGTGTATACATATTAAACATTACTAGTCATACCTTTCATTCTAATTTAACATGACATAGTTCATTTTAATCTTTTCTCTTTTCATGTGTAACCTCTTTCTCTGACATTGAGAAGCATGGCTCTCTTTCTTAACAATATATTTGGTTGTTCATTCAAACCTAGTATAAACATAAAATAGTTCAGAATTGCTAACTTTTACTCATGTTAGAAAGAAACTTGATAAATAAATAGCATTTGTGGAACTATTGTGGGGTTCTTTTTGTTTGTCTTTATACTTACTAAGTTTAGTCAAAATACTGCTTACTAAAGTTACTTTTGTCAGTCTTTTTATCCCCACCCTTATCAGTGTGATTATTTTATTCAATTATAATACAATTAGGTCTACTTGTTACTGTTCATTTTCATTTTGGGTTCTCCTCACATCTTTGTTTGTTTGTGTATTTACTTAGGAGGCATCTAAAACAATATCATGATCCTAAGAGTAAGAGCTATAAAAATGTATATTCACAAAAGTATTATTTCTCCCTCCATCAAACTGGCTCACACTATTTGCCCCACCATGGTGATTCCCTGAGGTCCCACCCCACCCAACCTGTTTCCAGTGGCTTTTCCGTACAAATAGCCTGTCCTGGCACATGATTTAAATTTCCCTAAAATCTCTCAAACAAGTTGCATTTGGCCTTAGTGAGACCCATACCTCTTGCTTAGTGGCCTCAGGCCCAGCAGTCACAGCAGCTGGCCTTGATTCACAGGTTAGAGTCAACTGGGCACGTCCAAACCCAGCACAAGTGGCAACCACCTGCATATCACTTTGTAGCTCATGCCAGGTGGCCCCAGGCAGAACAGTCAGTAGCTGACCTTGGCCCACACCTCACAGGGGGACCCAAAGCCAGCTCATCCAATGGACAGCTTCAGATCACCTCAAACACCACCATCCAACCACCTCCACTAGTGACACACTCAAAGGGCAGACTGATTGGACGCCAGAGCTCCACTGAAGTAAGTCCTACTCTGTGGGATTGACCCCTGCACAGCTGATCCTCCACAGTGGTCAGGGGTCGATGGCGAGTGGTCACAGCCAGCCCTTGCAGCTGATCCACCTGACTATAAGTCTCTCCCACTGATGTGCCAACAGGAATCAAAGTGCAACTACAAGAGGGTGTACACAGCCCATACAGAGGATGAACCTCGAGAGCCCAGCTTGGGTGACTGGGGAGGCTGTGCTGCTAAACTCTACACTCTACACTCTACCAAGCCTGGGAGATGTAACAGCTCTACCTAATTCTAACAAATAGAATACAAAATACAAAGAAACAAATACAGAGAGGTAGCCACAGTGAGGAGACAAAGAAACATGTTCCAAATGAAACAACAGAAGAAAACTTCAGAGAAAGGACTAAACAAAATGGAGAGAAGCAATCTACTAGATGCAGTGTTCAAAGCATTGGTTATAAGTGTGCTCAATGAACTCAGTGAGAACATCAACGGCATAAAAAAGGACCAGTCAAAAATGAAGGATGCACTCACTGAAATGAGGACTAATTTGCAAGGAATCCATCTTATACCATGTTCTTCTTGCCTCCTTATTTCTACCTCTTCTCCACTCATCCTTGTATAGAATCAATCTCTCTAGTCTCTGTTTCATCCTTCCTATGTCTTTTCCACAAATTAACAGATACATGTATAATCTCGTGTACTTCCTTTTTGCTTCAATGGTCACATACTCTGGATACTTCTTGCATTTTGGGTTTTTTTCACAGAACAATATATCCTGAAAAGACCTTTCACGTGCTTATGTATGGATGCATAGCACTCCGTTGTGCAATGAACCATGGTTTATTCAACTATTTTCCTATGTATGGGATTTAGGCAGTTTCCAATTTTTCACAAGTGCAATAAAGAAAAATTTTAAAGCTACCAGTGAAAGAATCTGTTCCTTCTAGGAAAACTTCAGGAATCTTAGACAAACTCTACAACAAACACGGCACTGAGAGTACATGCCTCAGGAGCTGCAGGTGAGGAAGAATCTGTGGCTGTAGAGTATGTAGTTCTTCAGGGCCAATACCTGCTGGGTAGGACATTCAGTTTCCACCGGCTCAACTGCTGAAAATACAGCTAGAGCAAAGGAGGATGGGGCCATGGCAGAGACTGCCAGGTACACATCTTTTATGACCAGAAGCAATAACCAAGTGCAGAATCAGAAGGAGTAGATTACAGAACAATATTCAAATGGGACCAGCCCCTCTGTGGACTCCATTGGTGGGGAGGGAGAGGATATAAAAAAGAAACAATATCCAGGTAGAATTAAGGTCTTGTCAGTAGAGGGAGCAGGTCCTGAAGAATGGTACAAAACACCTCCCTCATAACCTTTTCCTGGAAAGCTTCCAGCTTGGAAAGGAAGTGGGGAAGGAAAGACTCTTCGAGGAATTTTAGGAGAGCTTATCCTACCAGGGAGTTTTAATTTAAAATTGACTGAATGTTACCTTACAGAAACTATGATTTAATTATACATTACCATGTAACAAATTACACCAGTACTTAGTGGCTTACAACAACAAACGTTTATTATCTCAAAATAGCTATGGCTCAGTAATTCAGGCATGGCTTAGCTAGGTGGTTTTGGCTGTGCGTCTCACATAAGATTGCAAACAAAATGTCAGCCAGGGTTTCTGTCATCTGAATCCTTGACTAGGACTCCAGGGTTTGCTTCCAAGTGCATTCACAGGGCTGTTGGCAGATGGCTTCACTTCCTCACCAGCTATTTGCTAGAAGCCTCAGTTCCTTGCCACATGGATCTCTAGATGGGATTTTCAAGGGTCTTCATGAGTTGGCACTTGGCTTTCCCCAGAGTGAGTGACACCAGAGAAAGAGCAAAAAGGAAACAACAATGGCTTTATGTCCTAATATCAAAAGTTACATTGTCAGTTGCACCATATTCTTTTCTTCCGAAGCAAGTCAGTAAGTCCACACTCAATGGGAGCAAAATTCGGTTTTGCATTTTGAAGGGAAAAGTGTCCAAGAATATGTGGACATATTTTACAGCCACAAAAAATGTTTGAAACTAGAAGAAATCAGCTACCTATAATTAACAAACAAAAATTTCTTTCTCCTCTCAGTAGGGCCTAGCCTCCAGAGCAACATCAGCACATAACAAAGTACTTTTTTCATATATTTTATGGGCAGATTGCCATCCTTGCTACAGGATAAAGATATATGGTTGCCAGCTGAAGTGCTGAAAAAGACCATCTACACTGTCAAATAACTCGTTAAAGGGTTAAATCTCTACTACCTCTAGGAAGTCACTAATAGCAAAATCTCTTCTTTTATCTTTACCATAAATAAGATTGGAAAAGGTTTAAATTCTCATTTCCTTGATTTCTACAATGTAAAATATTTTGGGTTTAGTAATTAAAAAAAAAAACTTATATTCAGATATACCTTGACTGGAATCTCATTTCTAGTTGCTTAAATAGTTTTGCATGAACGTTTTTTTATGCCTCAGCTTTTTCATGTGAAAACTGAAATATGAATACCTTCTTAATAATCTTGGTGTGAGCATCACTAAACCGCATAGCACAATATCAAGAACATAGTGGATACTTAAAAATGGTACTATCACTCTATGTTCCGTAAGTATATTGATACAGTTCTGGGACTGAATTTCAGAACCCTCATTTGAAACTCTGCAAAATGTTATACATTACTATAAACATCAAGAACATATAATTAGATTATGTCAGGAGACAACCAACACCATCTTCATCAAATGTAATAATATCGGTAGTAAGTGGAACCAATGAAATCTATTCATCAGCGACCAGGATTAGAGTGCAATGTGAATTACTAAAGGAACATTTCTGAGAGTTAAGAGTTCTGATACCCTTAATTCTCAGGAGTCAAATAGCCTGGGTTATACTTCTACAATTACTAGATGTATGACGTCAGGCAAATCAGTAACTTCTCGTTGCCTCCGTTTCATCATTGAACTAATAGAAATAATAGTACCTTACTCTGAAGGTTGCTGGGAGGACTAAAAGAGTTAATACATTAAAATAATTAGTATATTTATTTAGTTTCTTTAAATATTCCAGAATATAGTAAGCACTAAATAAATGTTAACTATTTTCATTAATGTGATTATGATTGTTACTATTACTGTTATTATTATTTAATTTGTTTTTGCTGTTGAGAGAAAAAAAGAGTTTTGAAAGTTAAAAACAAAAGAGCAGAGGTGAGCAGGTGTGTTCAGGCACAATTCTTCAACACCACGGTAGATACTGTCTATCAGGCTCTAGGTCTTAATCTATTGAATAAAAAAAGTTTCAATGAATTCAAAAGTAAAATCTGTCCAATCTTAATTCTTAGTATTCAAAAATCAGTAGAGTCAAAATTCTCAATCCACTGAAAATACATGATTCTCCTTCATTTCAAATTGTATTCATTTAGCATGTGACTCAGGTAAACTCCCTGTTGGACAGAGAAGTGATATTCTTCAGGGAAATAAATACAACAGAGGTCTCTCTCTAGTGCACCAAGGACAACAGAGAGTAAAAGGAACAGAGGTGACTAATAATAGAGGATAATTTCAAAACCAAGAATTAGATAAGAGTAAATGATAACTCAGTGAATGAGTTATTTTTGTTAAAAATTAACATTCATAGAAAATAAAGCTTTACTATAATTCTTAGCTTATTAATTTTGATATACTATAATTCTTCAAAAATAGTTTTTACAAAGAAAAGGTTCTTTATAAAGAGAGCAAAATGTTCCAAATTTTATTTCTCGCCCTTCTTGTGTGCACTACTCATCATAGAAAAAGGTGTTCTAACTCTGAAATCTTACCGTTTAAGAAAAAGAATAGGTCTCCCAAAATACCCATTTAAGAATTGTACCATCTAGACATAAATCATTGTATGTAACTTTGTAGGTTTTTTAAAAGGCCACTTGGATTGTTGCCCAGTCTACTGAAATGAAGAGGAGGAAGGAACCCTACCTTTTCTGGAGGCATTGGCATCTACAACCAAAATTTCAGTATCAATTTGAAATATTTCAAAATTTAAATTTAAGAAGATTGGATTCTGTGATTGGTGAGATACGGCCAAGATGAGTGTGCTAAAAATCTTCTTACCATCAACTTACACTTAGCAAACCTCAACTAGTTCAGAGCCTGCTGAAAATATCATCTGATTTTTATCCTCAAGACCTAACATTGATATATTTTAAAGTGTAAAATAATCTATTTCATAATGGTCTGTGAAATAAATTAGTGAGGTTGTCTTACAAAGCAGTTCATTTTATTTAATATGTCTATCCATGAAAAGGAAACCTAGATTTTGTTTTTGATAATTCACATTTCATTTGAAATGTTTGTTCTAATGATTTCAATTTTTATAAAGATGGACTCCTATGAAAAAAACAAAGATTTAATATCAAACGATCTTGAAAATGCAATGCCTTTGAATGTTTAAAGAAACTGAAATTTTATTAGTAGGCTTTTAATCATTTTAAAAATAGGGTATCTTCTATTCATTTTCAATAGGATGAGGCGGTATTAAAACAAGACCATTCCATCAGGGAAGCTTGATTATATCCTCAGTGTTTTAAATTATGCATAAGATTGGTGACACAAATACATGTGTAAGTGGTTGCAAATTTTTAAAAAATCAATATTCCCAAAGAACTAAAATTATGCTCAAGCATAAAAAACAAATTAATTCACCTGCATATTTTGATCTACAACCTACCCTATGAACATGAACATTTTATAAAAGAGAAAAATACCTTTTCACATCATTATATTTTATACAAACATAATTCAAATTAAACACAAGCCTTTTCAAAGAGAAAAAAAATAGAACCATTCACTGTTCTTGTCTTTCCCAGATGATCTGGTGTAAGACGTGGACTGCCATGTTGCACCAAACCTACAGCAGCCAGGACCCATTGTTCTCAAGGGAAACACCGCCTATGCGGGAATGCAGTGGTGTGCTCTGCAAGGAACGTGGAAAAAAGCATATGTCACTACTGTACAGTACACAACAGACAATTATGATTCAACTGTCCAAATTATAATCAGTTTGAGAAATGTCCACAAGCGTCTTCATTCTATTTGATATTTTCCCTAAGACAAGGCAATCACACAACCAGACAATTCCATCAGGGAAGCTTGTTAGCTGCTTAGTCTGTTAAACCCTGGTTGCCATAGCATCTAGAGTTGAAAAAGCTGCAGATTGGCATGAAAAAGCATGTCGACAATTGCCCTGTCACAGCACGCAAGCCAGGTCTGCTCAAAGGCAGCACACTACAAGTTTTCTTTCCCAGTTTGCACTACCCCATGCTGTTTAATAATATCCATTTACTGGTATTGGGATTGATCTAGCTCAGTGTAAAATTCACATCTAGTGAGACTTTGCTTTTCACATGGAGTGAAATTCTTTAACAAATGGGAGTATGGCAATTAAATTAGAAATGTAATACTCTGTGTAGTATAAGTAGTATATTCAGATTTAATAGATAAACTAACTGTCCAAAATGTAATGAGTGGTTCTTTAAAGAGCTAGGTTTACTTTCGCAATTTTTCCCTTGACTTTCTAGTCATTTCTAAACCTCGTTAGTCATACTTTTGAGATGACAAATAGCATTCAAAATTTGGTAGTACGTTTTTAAATATGTTTGAATCATGCCATCGTCATTTCTTCTTTATATGCATGCTATAATTTAATTAAGGACATACATTTCTAAAATAACTATAATTTAATTAGAGATTAATATTGTGAACACTGAAATTATAGTCTAGAGAGCAGTGTGTGTCGGTTTTTTTCAGAGGGATCATATACTTAATGGTGATAAATTACTATGTATTAATAAGAAAAAGTGGGTTTCTACCAAAGGGTATTCAAAGCCTTGACAACTCTCCGATTTACACAGTGTATGGATTTTAAATAAAGTAACGCTGTTTACAAACAATCATTGTAACTTATCGAGACTATAAAAATGTGAAAGCATAATTTTACATAACTGTGAAACTCAAAAAATAATTTTGTTTGGATGTGTATAGTTAGGTTATTCGGTCCTTCCTTCTTCCATTAGTTTCTTCTCTTCTATTCTACCACTTCAATTATGCTTTCTTACAATGCCACAAGGAAAGATCTGAAAATATATATTCAAGAGCACAATTAACCTAGAAAACCAATGAATAGTTCAAATATACGTATTTTCCGTATCTTCCAAAATACTTGTTCTTTCCATTGATATCCATTGCTTACTCTCCTAATGTCACAAAATTATATTTAATTGAGTAAAACTTATTATTTGAACGTACTTGTAAAAAAGTTTATAAATAGTTTACCATAATACAAGAAAGGCAAGTTAATATTTGTACTAAAATAGAGATACTGAAATAATGATTATGTTTTATATTCCTAAACTATGAAAGACCTCTTTTGCCTAAATAAGATAATCAAAGACTCTTGAAATAGAATAATCAAGCCAAAACACCTTGAGTTTTATATAGCCATGTATATCAGTATGACCTTGGTGTCACTGAGTGAGCCTCTTCAGACTATGAATTTAAATCTCTCATTTTCTAGGAATTCTCAAAAATCTCAAAATCTTTGGATAAAAGTTTGTTCACATATGGTGTCCATGAATGTGTTTTCTTATACCACATCTTCCAGTTAAAAAAGAAAAGAAAAGCTGTTTACTTGTTAAAGGTCTTTTTATAAGTTTTGATGACTCAAAAACACCTTCTTTTTAACACATGGAATTTGGCAAAGAAGTTAACCATGTTACCATTTGAAAGACTTTGATATTTTGAAAAAGAGAGAATTAAAAACAACAGAGATTAAAACTTAAATTGACTTTTGCACATAGAACATAATTTTCTCAAGTGTATTTTTTTAGTATGAAGACTTACTATTCAAATTTATCTGCCAGAATACTCTAACATATCAAAGCTACAGTTTTCCTGAATGAACAATGGTAAATAGAGCCACAAGCTTTACCCTGGTGCATCACGTTTAAAAATAAAAAACCAAAACCCTCATATAACATTACAATAATCCAAATGGATACGTGTATATGTCAAATAAAAGGATTAATAAGAGGTTCAAAGGAATTTTTTTATTTACACTTGTCCACAAAGATTGTATTCAAACTTTTGCTTGTTCATTTCTCATCTTAATTCCCATGCAATGCAGTGCAGTGCAATTCTGTAAGTTGGATTAGAGAAGGTACTACCTCTTAACCAGGCTCTAGGATGTTTGTGTTTTTTCTGCATTCCTCAAAGTGTTCAGTTTGCAAAGCCCAAGAACTTAAAGGAATGGAAATAAGAGTTTATGCTTTAACTCAAAGTATGTTTGCTTTAGAACATCTTAGGTCATCCCTGTAATGCAAATGCTGTCTTTGTGATTTATAAACAAATGTTGTCTTCACTACTGCACTGTGTGACTATAATCCATTCCCACTATATTTTTTAAAAATTATGTATGAACTGCATTTCCTTCATGATTAGTTTATGTCATTTATTCTTCTACTCTGATATTGGAAATCAAATGATTCTTTCTGAATTGCTTAGAATTTGGTGGGGAAGGGTGTTATCATTATTACTTTTGGATATTCTCTACAAATAATCTGCCTTTCAGTCATTTTGGTTATTGCTAAATTGAAATCATACAAAAATGTTGATAAACCTAATATTTCATAAAAACATTGACTCATGGCAGCGAATAGGTGGTACCTGGCAATGCCATTAGTTTCTTTCATAATACAAAGGATAAACATCATAATAAAGATACTACACTGCTTTATTTCATAAGATAAATGCATCCTATTTATTTCTCACATGAACTACTAACTTACACAAAATGTAGGTTTCATATAAGCATATACATTTTGTGTAAAGTAGATCTTTTTTTCTGGGTGATTTTACCTTATTCTGAAATTTTCTTCACCTAACTGAAAGCACATTAACTGCTAGATAGGCATCACACTGATGTCTCCATGCTGTAGCATACAGCCGTGAATTTGCTACGATCTGTTTAATCAGCAGTGTATTGATTTTCCGCAGCTTTCCTTCATTTTAGCCCCATAGCAGGCTTCTGTAATTTCCTTTGGACAAAGTGTAACCAAACTGTGCTAAGTGATGTTGATTTGCAGGCAAAAGTAAAGGGGTAAATATAAATTAACAAGCTATAAACATTTTACAAGTGGGGAGTCAATAAAAACAGAGTCTGCAGTTTCTTTTAAAAAAATGATTTGAAGCAGATTGTTAACAAACGTGTCCAAAGAAACTGACATGAGTCTGAGAATAATTTTTGTGCTTTGTGATTAAGAATTGATCAGTCTAAAAGCCTCGGATGCAACTGAATCACCCATAAGCTGCTGGCCTGAAAAGACTCAGCAGGGGCTGGTATTTGTTTGTTAAACTCCCATGATTCCAAGTAGATAATTGGTCTGTGAAGTTCATGGCAGAATCTGAATTTGCTTTCTTGCTTCCCAGCTGGCTGAGCACTGGTTTATAGACTTCTGTGTACAAATTTAGCCAGCAGCAAACCTCACATCTTAATATAAAAGGTGTTTTGTTGTGTTTTTCAGGTGCTGAGTGGAAAGCCCACACTCCAGAAGCTCATTAAAAGGGCCAAGTTACAGTACAGGTTTATTTCTGTCACAGCGTTTCTGAAAACAGTGACAAGGATTAATATGTTTCTTTAGTACTGGAAAAAGCCTGACACAATCCCTTGTGAATGTGATAATCTGTTTCATTGCCTGTTATAAAATTCAATCTCCTATTATATCCTGAAGTTACAGCTATAAACTAATACTTTAATAATTTTTAAGCTATCAAAGGAGCCTGAGGCAAAATTAATTGTTTTAGTCAACAGTCACTTATGTATTTATTATTTATTGTATACCTCTCTACTATCATCTTCTCCCACTATTCCTCCTCAAATTCAAAATTATCTTGGCTCTTTGTCTGAATGCAGAGCAAATGCAGAGATGTGGGGAGATTATGTTTCCTGGAGCCTCAAAAAGTTGCTGTGGATCAGTGTATTGTGAGAATGCGGTCCACCCTAAATTTTTTATAAAATCACTCCTACTCCCCTTTGCTTGAAATGAAAATTCCTGTTAAAAAGCAATATCTGCACCGTTATAACCTTTGTGTTCTGTGTGATCATGTGACATTAGGCTTTATCTGCTAGTGGTTGCTATGTTTCTGGGGCATGATTTGACATGTGGTACATGCAAATCCTAGTAAAGTTCAAAAAATATCAGAAACAATTCTGTTTTACACCAGATTAGATAGGCAAGGAGCTATTTACAGTTTTCAAAAATTAAAAGTTACAACAGTGTGCTATATGGATACCATTAAATGAGTTATCTTTTAAATTAAGAAATTCTCTCTCATTACCTATAGAGGTATATTTAGTTCTTACCGACCTTTGTTATTATGGCAAATTATGTGTTACATTAGAATTTTAGATTAAAAATGTATTAACATTTCAAACTTTATGCAAGTATGAGATAAGATACAAACAGAAGTATCCCTAATATTCCATTTGTGTATACTTTATAAGAGTTGGTGAAAATTATTGCAAAATTAGGCAGTATATTCATGCAATGTTTGAAATTAAACATTAAGCTTCCATTATTCTTAACAGAAGATGTGTGCCTAATTCCCTACACACCACAGACATTTTGACCCATAATAACTGGTTGTAAATACAGTATGCAGCTCGCTAGAGCCTTATTTATGCCTGTCACTTTGCTGCCTTCCAGCACTACAAAAAACGTGGTAGTAGCAAAAGAACTGCCATGCGAAACACATCCTGCCCTTCACATATACTCCTTTCAGCTTCCACAAACAGAAACTTTTGCTTCTTGTTTTCCAGTTCAACTTTGGGATTTAAAATAAAACTAAGGAAAAAATACATTAGCATGGCATGACAATAACGAAACAGTTGGTAAAATGGGCATCTTCTTTTCATGTGTCCCCTTAAAACATTGTAAGTGCTATAAGTGCTTCATTGCACTTTTATCTGAGAAGGAACACGTGGGCCATGCACTGCATGTATTACCATGGCAGTCACTTATTCTTACTGACTAGTTACAAACTGTGGACTCAGTTTTGTTTACACAATAAAAGCCCATGTGATTCATTAAAAAGTAATGTATCGTTGGTATGTATTTTGGTTGATAAAGTTGCATTCTCTCTTGTTTTTTCATCCCCTGAGCTGTTTTATCTTATCACATTTGCATAAATAATGGCAACCCAATTATTTCTGTTTGTATTTTTTATAGCTTGAAGTATTTGTCAACATGTTAGTGAGATTTTCCCTACCACCTTGATTCAGTGAAAATAACTTCTACTGAATGTTAGACAGTGTTTTACCCTTTGATCATGGGTAGCAATATTTTGCATTATTATTACATATATAACTTGTTTGCAAAAATTAAAATAGTAACCTAAGGCACATAATAATGACTTGTGTATATAATGACATGAATAATTTGTGTATCAATAGCATCTTTTTCCAATGTGATCAATCCATATTATTTGGTATTGAACTTTACCTTGTTTTCTTTTTCAATTGGAGTTGACATACAATATTGTGTTAGTGTCAGGTGTACAACATAGTGATTAGCCATATATAACTTATGAAGTGATCACCCCAATAACTCTAGTACCTGTCTGCACCATTCATAGTTATTGCAATATTATTGACTATATTCCCTATTCAGAACTTTATATCCATGACTATTTTTATAAGTGGAAATTTCTAATTATTTGTTCATTAATTTGTTATATGTGATATAACAAAGTGGTCTAGTTTCTTTCCCTTCTTTTTGCAGGTATTTCTCTAGTTTTCCCAACATCAGTTATTGAAAAAACTATTTACAGTACTCTGTATTCTTGCCACCCTTATAATAGATTGACATATAGGTGTGATTTATTTCTGGGCTCTTCATTCTGTTCCATTGATTTTTGTGTCTGTTTTATGCCAGTACTACTCTGTTTTGATTACTACGGTCTTGTAGTATAATTTGATAACAGGTGGTGTAATTCTGCCAACTTTGTTCTTCTTTCTTGAGATTGTTGTGGCTCTTTAGGGTCTTTTGTGGTTCCTTATAAGTTTTAGGACCCTATCCTTTAATATTTAATACATTGTGTACCCAAAGAACTCATACATCTTGATTAAGTTTAAGATTGTTAAAAACTATTATTATTTTTATCACATAGAATAAAACTGAGGATTACTCCAATGACAAAAATAATGATGAATATGCCAAAATTAGAAATTAGTAGTCTTTAGTCTTATATCTTAATATTTCATGCTAAAGATTTATGATTTCCAGGGCTAATAAACATACATGTATAGACCTGTGTTTTATTGGCTAGACTGTAGGATCCTAAAGGCAGAACAGATATCTCATTTAACTTTTCACCCACACTAAAAAAAGTATTGTTATTCAGTAAATACTTATTAAATCAAATAAACTGGGGTTTTCAAAACATAAATTACCAATATATAGTATCTTAACAGATCATACCAATTCTTGTCACTTCTGGCAATTATGTTGATCAGTTTTTTAGGTCAGTATATTACAACTAGAAATTGTTGCATAGACTACATTTTTGTGCCTTCTGATGAGAAATGAGATGAATAGAAATAAAAGTCAAAACAGAAAACAGTTATCTGGCATGCCAGATTTGAATGCTGAGTTATTTCTATAAATAAAAAATTATGTATTTTAGGGGAAAATGGGTAAAAATTCTAAGAATAGCCTTTTCCTTTTTTGGTAAGCTGTAAAATATAGAACAATATAAAACATTAGTAAACACAAAAATAAATAAAGGAATGTTATAAAAGTCTTGATTGCTATAGATTTATGAGAGAGTACTAATCAACTCATATCATTCATTAGAAATTACATGTAAAAAATATTAAGATTCAAATTTATGGCTGTTTGATTTGAGTAAGTAAGCCACCTGGTCTTATACCTACCATGAAAAAGGCTCCCTCCTTTTCTTCCTCTTTCATCTTTCAAGGTGTCTCTGTCTCTCTCTCATCTTCTAAGCTCCAAGGGCCCTTCTTTTGTCTCTGTAACTTGTTTCCTGAGCCCATGTCTTCTGTGACTCACTTTTTCTATCTCTGTGACTTTCTATATAAACTTTTTCTTATACTTTTAGTCTTGGCTCTGAATTCTTTCTTAGCCAGAACCCAAATACCAAGGTTGCTAAACCAAGATCTAATACCTGATGCTGTTTCACCAACATATGGAGCTCCACTCTTCCCTCCTATTTGAAAACTGACTCCACCCACTCAATGAAAGAATGAAATTTACATCGTAGAATACATAATTGACTTTGTTGAATGAATTTGTTCCATTAAGGCTGCCTGAAGTATGTTATATCTTTAACACAGGATGAGGTGTCAAGAATTAATCACTAGACTAGTATAGGAAAAAACTGCTTAAACTGTGTCTCTATCAGAATAATAAAGTAATATACAAAATTTCAATATGACACTTTGATTTAGTGTATTGTACATTATAATTTCTACTTAAAATAAATTATTGATTTTTCTACTAGTATATTCTGCTTCAGAATAAACACATTACCAAGAACTCTAGAGACTAAGAGACATAATTTGTTAAAACAAACTTAGAAACTAACTGTATGTAACTCTAGTCAGTGAAAAATAATCAGATGTGATCTGCTTGGGGAGGAAAGATGGTTAATCTCTCAAAGGAGAAGGACCAGGAACCTGTTTCTCAATGGGCTTTTATTGGGTTTAATTTGCATAGGAATACAGGGCATATACATAAAGATTGTCAGTCATGGTCAGGCTGTCATGATCAAACAATAGATAACATTCAAAGAACTATGAGGCCTTATTCTGAGTCAGGGTCAGATAGCTAAAGGGCCATAAAACTTTGGGGAAACAAACTCATTCTATGCTTGAACCCTTATCATTTAAATTGAGGGTATCAGCAAAGCAGGTTTCACAGGATTCTATGCATTCTTTCTTAGACCCCATCTCCCCAAGGAACCCACCCTTTCCAGCACAGGGCCACACCTACCTCTGGCATTCATTGTTGCAGGCTTAAGTCAGGCAGGAGAAGTAAGGCAGCGAAAAGATTAGGAGACTTCTTACAGACAGAATGAGGACACAGGCTATGTCAAAGCCAAGGGGTGAGGGTCCATCACTCCATTTTTCTATAGCCCCCCAAGTCCTTCCCTCAGGGCCCCTTTTGACCATGCCTGTCTTAGGTCATCCCTCCTTTGAGGAATCTTACCCATAGTTGCTAACCAGTCATCTGCCCAGGGCCAACCAGGGTGAATTAAAAAGAGGCAGGAGTGGCTCCCCTATTAGGAAAATAAGGTTTGTCTCCTTAGTGGCTTATGGTCCCAAGGTGTTTTTACTCAGCCTTAGCCATGGAGGGTTAAAGCTTCTGAAACCAGGCAGGGTGGTTCCCAACAGATCTATCAAATTGCTAAGAACCTCTTAATTGACAAAAGAACAAAAATCTTAATATCCAAACTAGAAGAATTTCCACAGATCATTCCCATGCCTACTTTGGTTTCTTCATAGATTTAGAATTTTTTCCTATAATTTCTGTTCTCAGATGTTAAATCTTATAGTGGTCAAGCATTAAATTAAGTTATGTAGGTGTATGATAAAAATAGGAGGCATATTTCTAACAACAGAATTTGTGCCAACAGTGTCAATCACATGCTTAAACTGTACTATTTATTTAAGATAATTAATGACTATCCAATGTCTTTGTTGACTTTTTGTTGCAGTTAAGTGGTGGTCTCAGGTTTATTTTGGTAATAAAGCACTGTTATAGGAAATGAATTCAAATCTTTAGTTTTCATTTATTTAGCCTTTAGCTTTTGGTTAAGTGAAAATTACACTTTGTTCCCTCAAATTTTTTATTCTGCATTATTCTATATCTTTTTAATCAAAAATGTTTAAACCAATGAATTAATACAAAATCTAACAAACTGAAATTGGTAGCTTTCCTTAGTCCAAATAACTTCATCAAGTCAGAAAAACTTAATGACCAATTGTGTGCTAATAAAGAGTATTGCAGATTGTACTAAATTGTGTCTACAATGAACAAAATGAAAGATTTGTGCTTTTTTTTACTTGTCCTATTCATCCGCTAGTATTTATAATTTTTTTTAAATTTTTATTTATTAAAACTTACAGACAGAGGAAAGAGAGAGAGAAATGTTAACTTATTTTTTTATTTATTTATGCATTCATTATATGGGCTCTAACCCAGGATCAAACCCACAATCCTGGCATATTGGGATGACACTCTAACCAACTGAGCTACCAGGCCACGGTCTTTAATTCTTTTACTCCTAAATATCAAGCACATGACCCTATTTAGTTATTTTAGTCCTTATACAAAGAATACACATTTCAATCCATATAAGTGTTGTTAGTGTAGGTGATGTATCCTAGGTAATTTTATAATTAAAATTACAAAGGAATAATAAATATTTACACATGGCACACATACACATCAATATCATTATAACCAATAATGATACTATAAATATGGCACTTAGAATGAAACTACTTATTTATTTCCAAATCATAGGTTGTCAGTTTTGTTGAGCTATTTGTCTGGAAATTTAAAATATGGTTGTCTAATTAATTCTTCTTATACTAAGCAATTTCTTTGAGGAGGTAAAATAATATCAAGGAGGCAACTGACCCAAGTGAATTTTCAAGTTTCTAGCAACAATATTTGTTAGGGGCAGAAAAGATGACAGCCAAGTAGGTGGAAGCTAAGCCTACTTGCTCATGTCCCCAGAACGATTGTCAGCTGATCTTCTAACATGTGACCTAAAGAACCAAAGGAATCTTAGCCAATACAAACTTTTGAAGTGAAGGAGAACAGAGGAAGCTTTGCATCATCTGGTAAGAGATTTTCTAAGTTGAAGGGGAAATACCCTGTGCAAGGTGCATGCAGCAAAGGAGAGAACAGAGGAAAGAAAATGCAGCTTAGCATCTCCTGTTCCTCCCAGAGCAAGGGGCCCTGGTCCCACAAGGGAACTTCTAACCCTAACTGAAAGAGACTTGGGAGGATATACGATGTCTGGGAGACTCAGGCTGCATATACACAGCCAGCAGCACATCTGTAGCTGCACCACCAACAGGGAGAGTCTGAGAGAGAAATTCTAGCTCCTGAAACTGTTGGAAGTACTGGCAGGCTGTTGCCAGCCCTGACCAAAAAATTCTTTTTGTCTTCTGGGGAAGTGGATTGCACAGAGACACAGGCAGTGGCTCAGAGCTACAATGTGGATGCTACATAGGGATTTTTTAAAAGAGGGGAATGGAGGCATGGTGAAGCAGGGAATCCACATGTGCACAGTTGTCCTGCCAGCAAAGGGGTCAGATTTAAAGCACAGTTCATCCCCACTGAACCCAGCTGGCCAGGAAGAGTAGAAAGCTGCACATTAAAGGGATTGAAGGGCCCCACCCAGCACTGCTGGCAAGCAGGAGTCTGCACATTGATCTGAGATTTCGGGTCTGAGCCTCCTATGACAACAGTGCGCTAGGACAGAGGATGGGCTAGAGCTAAGTGCCTGAGATTCTTTGCATCCTGGCAGGACCACACAAACTAGGGAATACAAACCTCAGGAAAGGGGAAGGTGTGCCAATCTCCTACCTGTAGGAATGCAAACTCTGCAGAACAGTAAGGCCAGATTCAAGAACCCCCTGCAGGGTGCATATCTACAGAGGAAAGAAAGAATTTCCAAATGAGCCATTTATGAACTTTTATCAGACTGTATGCTGGCTCCTACTTGGGCCTCTTTCCCTGAAAATACCAGAGAAAAGATATTAGAAATTGGCACAACAACAGGTATTCATGGCCCCACCCAGGCTCAGCTCTCACACAGAGCTGCCATCAGTGCCAGGCAGAAGAGAGCTGACTGACCCTTTTACACAGATTGACCCCTCAAATGAAACAGACAGCTAATTCATCAGAATCTATATATTATTACAAATATTCTAAGAAAGACCAAAACATGTGCAGCAGGGATGAAGGAACCACCTTTCCTGAAGGCTGAGCAGTGCCCCCCAGAGGGTGATCCAGGGATCCCACCCACCTGATCCCACCAGAGGGCCCCTCTGGAGTCAGGTGGAAGTGGTACATGTAGGGCTGTTGGACGTTAGATGAACCACCCCTGGGCCTTATGCAGATACAAAGGAAGAACGGTGAGGACCAGCCAGCCCTGAAAGAAGCAGCCACAAACTGTGAATCACTTCTAGCCTCTAACAGGCTGCCTAAATCTAGACTGGGTCACCAGCTGACATCAGGGATGGATCCTGAAGGAAAAGACAGTAGGCTAACAAACACTGCACTATTAGACTCTGCTTAGATAAATTCCACCTCATTCTTATTCATTATCTGCATTAGTTTTTCTTCTGCATGGCTCTTTAACATTATTTCTTCATCTTCTATTTTGTTCCTATTAGTTAACCGTTCTTTTATTTTAATTTATTTTTTATTTTTTATTTTAATTGTTGCTCAAGTACAGTTTTCTGCCTTTCCCCACCACCCCAGCCCAACCCTCAAGCCCTCCTCACCCCATCCTATTTCCGCCCCTCCTGTTATTGTCCATGTAATCTTTATACTTGTTCCTGAAAAAAGGAACAAGTATATATCTATACTTGTCCTTTATATATCTATAAAGGACACATGGACAATATCAATGGGGGTGGGATCAGGGGTGGGAGGTGGGGATGACTGGGGTGGGGGAGAGCAGTAGGGGGAAAATAGAGACAACTGTACTTGAACAACAACAAAGAAAAACTTCATGATCATATCAATGGATTTTGAAAAAGTGTTTGATAAAATCAGTACTCCTTATGATAAAAACACTCAGAAAACTGGGAATAAAGAGAGAATACCTCAACATAATAAAGGCCATATACAATAAACCTACAGCCAACATCAAACTCAAAGTGCAAAAACAAAAAGCTTTTCCTTCAAAATCAGGAACAAGACAAGGTGTGTGCTTTCACCACTCTTATTCAACATGGTACTGGAAGTTCTAGCCACAGCAATCAGACAAGAAAAAGAAATAAAAGGCATCTAAATTGGGAAGAAGGAAGTAAAACTGTCATTAGTTGCAGATGACATGATAGTGTATATAGAAAACCCTATTGGCTCTACCAAAATATTACTCGACTTAATAAGTGAATTCAACAAAATAACAGGATACAAAGTCAATATTCAGGAATTGATGGCATTTTTTCTACACCCATAGCGAACTATCAGAAAGAGAATCTAAAGAAAAAATTCCATTTACTATAGCAACAATAGAAATAAAGTACCTAGGAATTAATTTAACCAAGGAGCTAAAAGACTTTTATTTTGAAAACTATAGAACACTGAAGAAAGAAATTGAGGAAGATACAGATAGATGAAGCATATACCTTGTTTAAGTTTTGAAAGAATTAATATCATTAAAATGTCCATACTATCCAAAGCAATCTATAGATTCAATGGAATCCCTATTAAAACACCAATGACACATTCACAGGTTTAGAACAAATACTCCAAAAAATGCATATGGAACCAAAAACCACCCAAAAAAGCATCAGCAATCTTGAGAAATATGAATAACACTGGTAGGATCACAATACATAATATAAAACTATACTACAAGGCCACTGATATAAAAAAAAGCCTGGTACTGGCATAAGAACAAACAGAGATCAATGGGACAGAATAGAGAGCCCAGAAATAGACTCATATCTCTATGGTCAGTTAATATTTGATGAGAAGTGCTTGAACATACAATGGAGTAAAAATAGACTCTTCTATAAATAGTGTTGGGAGAACTGGACTGGTACATGCAAAAAAAAAAAGAAAGAAAGAAAAAGAAAATAGACCACCAACTGACAACATACATCAGAAGAAACTCAAAATGGTTAGGAGACTTAAATATATGTTTAAGTCCTAATGGAAAACATAGGCAGTAAAATTTCAGATATCTCATGTAGCAATATTTTTGCTGATGTATCTCTAAGGCAAGGGAAATAAAGGAAAAATAAACAAATGGGACTATATCAAATTAAAAAGCTGCACAGCTAAAGAAACCATCATCAAAATGAAAATGGAATCAACTGTATGGGAGAATATTTTGCCAATCATACATCACACAAGGGTTTAACTCCAAAATATATGAAGACAAATGACTTTACACCAGGAAGGCAAAAAGTCCAACTAAAAAATGGGCAAAGGACCTGAATAGACACTTCTCCAAAGAGGACATACAGATGGCCCATAGACATATGAAAAGATGCTCAACATTACTACCCATCAGAGAGATGCAAATTAAAACCTCAATGAGATATCACTTTACACCTGTCAGAATGGCTATCACTAATAAATCAAGTGCAATAACAACAAGTGCTGGAAAGGATGTAGAGAAAAATGGAACCCCAGTGTACTATTGGTGAGAAGGCAGAGTGGTGCAGCCACTGTGGAAAACCGAATAGAATTTCTTCAAAAACTTCAAAATGGATTTACCTTTTGACCTAGTGATTCTGCTGCTTGGAATATATTCTAAGAATCTCAATACACCTATTCAAAAGAACCTATGCACTACTGTGCTCATAGCAGTGCTATTTACAGTATCCAAGTGCTAGAAACAGCCTATGTGCCCATCAGTAGATGAGTAAATCAAAAAACTGTGGTACATTTACACAATGGAATACTGTGCAGGGAAAAAAAAAAAGAAGGAACGCCTAACTTTTGTGACAGCATGGATAGAACTAGAGATTTTTATACTGAGTGAAATAAGCCAGTTGGTGAAAGACAAATACCGCATGATCTCATTTATAAGAGAAATCTAATTAACAACAACAACAGCAAACCCTCATGAGTAAAGTAGAACCAGAGAAATAGAAACATGGAGCAGACTGACAGCAGCCAGAAGGGACTGGGGAGGGGGTTATGGGAAGAAGGGAAAGGGACTAGTCAAAGAACATGTATGAGTGGCCCATGAACGTGGACAAAAGTGCGGGGATTGACTGTGGGAGTGAGAGGGTAGGCTGGGAAGAAGAGGGCAAAGGGGAGAAAATTGGACTGTAGTAGAATTACAATAGAAAATTAAGAACAAATAAATAAATAAAATGTTCTAAAATCAAAAAAAACTATTAGACTCTTACCTTGTAACACATTATGTCAGCTATTGTATGAGAAGAGCTCTTACTTCATAACAGAACATTATATCAGATATTGTATGGATTCCTGCCCACTATATATTTTACTATATATTGGAGAACAAAAGTATGTATCCGGAAGACTCAGATGGCCACTTTTATTAACCAGGAGTTATGTAAGCACCAAGATAATGTCAAGTGAAGCTGTGATCTGTATCAAGTGGAATTGATCACAAAATCTTTTCAGAGAAAATTAGTTTTTCACCCTGGCTGGTATGGCTCAGTGGATTGGGTGCCAGCCTTAAAACCAAAGGGTCACTGGTTTGATTCTCAGTCAGGGCACATTCCTGGGTCATGAGCTAGGTCTCCAGCCAGGGGCATGTGAGAAGCAACCACACATTAATGTGTCTCTCACTCTCTTTCTCCCTCCCTACTTCTCTTTTAAAAACAAATAAATAAAATACTTTAAAAAATAAAATTAGTTTTAAGCCAGATTTTGAAGTAATTAATAATTATTTAATTTAAAGGAGAGGGACTAAATAGGCTAACAAGAAAATTAAATATCACTCAACAAATACTGAAGGGGCAAATATTGAAGGCCTTCTATGTGCAAGGCACTATGCTTAGAACTTGTTTGACAGGCAAAAGACTGAAACATTGTACCTGCCTTCATGGTCTCTCCATACAGTGATGAAGACCTAGAGGCAAAAAACAATAGCATGTGCCAAGGCATGGGAGTAGACACCTATACATAAAGTATTCAGAGAATGGAAAGACTTGTTTGCCTGCATCAAAGATTCCACATAGAAGAATAAAAATTAGTTAGTTATGAAAAAGGCATTCGTGTATTACCAGTTGGCACATGATCATAAAAGCATATGCATCAGCTAGAAACAGTTTCAGTCCTGAGAGCTGTGAATCAGAAACTCCAAAGTATCAACATCCCAGGTTTTCTCTTTCTGCTCTATGATGCATAGTGTGAAACTCTAGAACTCAGAATCACAATAGTTTTCAGCCGGGTATTGGGACTGTACTCCAGGCCAATGGAAAGAGGAGAAGGAAGAGGTGACTTTGTCATTTTCCCTTCCCTTTTGAGAAGCATAAAAGCTCCTCCTATGACTTGCAATTATATCTTTTTGAGCCACATTGTGCTGCGAACTACAAGGGAGGATGTTCTTGTAGCTTTTCCCTAGTCATATTACCATTCCCAACAAATCACTTATGTAGTAAAGAAAATGAGAACGAATATAAGATGGGCCGCCAGCACTCTTTAGCAGAGTGGGATTGAGACGTACTTGTTTAGAAAGTACTGGATGTGATTAGGAAAGGGCTGAAAAGGACTATAAAAACAATTGTTGACAGAAATTATGTTAGTAATTATATGTAAAATAAGTTTTTAAAGGTTGTATGGAAGATTGATTTTAGGCTATTGAATTAAAGAACTGAAATAACTTCAATTCAAATAATCATAGATAAACCCTGGAAATGGTAAACCTAAGATTACCTGAGGAAATAATCCTCAGTTTTGTTCAAGAAAAATATAAAAGCATCAAAGTATTCCATGCATGTGTGCAACAGAAACAGAGAGACATGAATGGATGAAGATGATGTAGTAAATATATACAATGATTGGATAAAGATGACCAGATAAAGAAGATGTGGTACACACGTATGACAGAACACTACTCAGCCATGGCAAAAGATGCAATGCTGCCATTTGCAACAACATAAACATATTCTGAGAATATCATGCTAAGCAAAATAAGTCAGACAGAAAAATTTAGGAACCATATGATTCACTTGTATGTAGGGTATAAAACTGAAAGCAACAGATGAACAAACAAGAAAAATAAACAAAAACTCATAAACAGAGACAATGCTATGGTGGTTACCAGATGGAACAGGGTAGACAAGCAGAAAAGGGTAAAAGGAATCAAATATATGGTGGTGGAAGAAGATTTGACCTTAGGTCATGGGCAAACATGAAAAACAATGAAATATACAGATGATGTATCATAGAATTGTATACATGAAACCTATATAATCTTATCAACCAATGCTACCTCAATACATTTAATTTAAAAAAACAAAAAGAAGTTTGTAAGCTGTAAAAAACAATTAGACTATGCACTCACGTGCTTAGAACAGTTGAATAGCTCTCTATTGTGATTAGAATTAAAACCTTCATATTCTGTACCAGGTCTACCTATATAGCCATATAAAATCTGAAACTTCAGTACTTTTCTATTCATTTTCTCCACATTGACACACATATTTCTGTAGTACAGTAAGGTCATTCCTACTACAGTATATTTACACTTACTGTTTCCCCTTCTTGCAATACTTCCCTTTTGATAATTACATCCGTATATCTGGCTCCTTATCTTTCGGGTTTCAGGTATATTTAGAGTCCAGCTTAGGTAAAGTGGTCTCCTTTTGCCCAGGCATAATCCCGCTTTCATTTTCTTCATCGTAATTTTCACTATCTAAAATATGTATCTTATTATTTAGTGTGTATTATGTCTGTTCAGTAGAATATCAGCTGCATAAGACAGTCACTTTATCATGTGAACTATTGTTTCCCTGCACTTAGAACTGCTCTTGCTTCAAAATAAGTACTTGATAAACACCTATGGAATGAATACATTATTGGAATGGCTATTGGAAAATGTGCACAGCATTATCTATGAAATGAGGCATGTTTTGGATTAGCTGATGAGAACCAAGGAGGAATATAAATACCCTCTATACCCTCTAGCAGCAGAAAAACTAATGCTTAGAAGAAAAACTAAAAATTAGTTGTAGGCTATATTGGGACATGCATCTACAGTATACAACAGAGAGGGAAGCTACTCAGGTTTGGAATTTGTAAAAGAATAAAAGGATCAGGGACTGTAGAGTGTAATAGAGTGACTATACAACCAAATTTACTCAGGACAGTCCCATTTTACATCTGTTGTCTCAACGTAATTATTAACTATGCTGCCTTTCACTTTAAAAATATTCCTTAGATTTTAAAAATTATATAATCAACCTAATTCTAGGATACTTAACAGCTATCCATGGAGCTCCTACAAGCCAGTGAAGAATACATGGAGATTCCCTAGTAGTTTTGTACCATGTTACTTGCTCCTCTGAAATGCAGAACAACCCACACTGTTTTCCAAAGGCACAGGTCTCAAAAGGATCGACATGGACTTTTCCACCAGCTGCCTCAGTGACTCTGCAATAAGCAGTCATGAAAGGAATTCAGCCTGAGCTCCTGTGAAAGTATTTGGCATAAAGGCATTAACACTGCTACTTCTGATGCAAGAACAGCATGTACTTCACTGAATCATCAAGTCAAACCAAAGATGGAAGGAGTCCCAGAATGCCAGCTGGGCTAGGTTCCTGCTTTAGGAAGCTAAATACAAAAACTTGATCTGGTCTCTAAGGGCATTTCTTTTAATATACAGTTAAAATGGGCCATGTGAAGACCAAATGATATGAACAAACCACATAGCTGTATAGCATCTCTATTAGATATATAGATATGGATCTAGTAATTTTTATTCAATTTTTTGTAGATTTCTTCCAAGTTTAGAGATTATTTTAAGTAGATTTCACAGGTTTTGTCTGATAAACTCTGTTACAATTTTTTGTTATTAGCAAAATTATTGTTGTAGGTAAGTACAGGTATTGCTGGGTGCTTTATATATATCAGTTAGTCTAGGAAACAGATCCTATTACTATTCCTGTTTTACAGATGAGACACATGGGTGCTGGTGAGGTTAACCAACTTACAAAAAGTACCTAAACAGTGAATCCAACCCAAGGCCTACCAACTATGAAGTACTAAATCACTGGGCTCTGCTGTTAAGAACTATAGTAACAGAAATGCATAGAGAAGGAAAATCTCTCAGCTATGAAATCTAAAATAAAATTTAAAATTCCAAAATGTCCTTTAAAACTATTTTCAAGTTTTAAAGTATCAATAGTTTTGAAACCATGGCTTTAGGAGAAAGAGAATCTTTTTTTTAATTTTTCTATTTAATGCCTTGACTTTCCAAGGGACAGGCCTGCCAGTTTGGCCACAGAGATTAATATAAGGGACAAGGGAATTAAAAATGAATCTTTCCCTTCTGGGAAAAGTGGACTGTGATAAAGAGGGAATACAAAGCAAGACAGTGAAGGTAGTCAGATAAGGGTCTCCCTCTTTCTTTTTTTAAGCAAGAGTTCAAGTATTAGATGACCTGAGAAAAGCATATTAATTTTTTAAAATATTATGTTCTTTAAAATATCAGCATACAAAATACTGAAATATAGGTTCTATGGATGTCATCAGCCATCCAACCTCTCTGGAGTTTGTACCCAATATTCCATCTGGGAAGAAATGGAATTGAAGGCTGCCCTCATGCCAGTGGAGATATCCACAACAAAGAAAACAAATTGGTAGAACTGCATGGAAATAGAGAAGAGTCATTCTCAGCTACTGCATAACATGAAGAGTACTCAGGATTTCCTGTAACATTTTGATGGCAAAAAAAATATTGAATTTATATTTAGATACATGCAAGTGGGGCTATGTGGAGAAATTCAAAATAACCCTATAACATAGACCATGAACTGCCTGGAGGATATGACACAGAACTGGAGAGGTCTACAACACTAGCAAACCTGAGGTGGGACTGTGGCTCAGCCATGAAGAAAGAGTAGGTCCTGATCAAGCCAAGAGACCTGATAATGAGTTATAGCAGTGGCAGTATTCAGTGACATAGGCTGAAGGAATGCCCAAGAATGGCCCTGTTTGGGCTCTCAGCAGGCGCTAGTTCAGAGAAAAGCTTAGACAAACCATTCCAAGATGATCCAGAGGAGATTCAGAGAATTCCAAGACAGGAGGTCTTGACTACAGCAGTTCTAATAATCTTAGGCTCCAACATCAGAAAAAAAGTTTGTCTCTAAGAGATCAGTAAAAATGAGCATTTACCTGAAGCAACAAGTCAGAAATAGAGCATACACTTAAAAAAACTAATTGCTGGAATTGATGAAGTTCATAGAATTGAACAATATAAAACTTTTTATTTTTTAATCTTTGTTCAACACCCAGAAAACATAGGATAGCATAGAAAAATTGGATAAGTTCTAAAAAGAGAAATATTTTAAAGACTCTACATTTTCCAACATACATGAATGTAGTAAAATGAAATTCAAAATTTATGTTGAAAATACAATTTGGCAAATTTTGTGTAATGCAACGAAAGTAGTGCTTAGAGGAAAATTTATAGTGCTGAGTGCATGCATTAGAAGAGAATTAAAATAAAAAATCAACAATTTAGCTTCCATTTAAGGAAACCAGAATTTTTAAAAAGCAAAATACATCTAAAGCAAGTAGAAGAAAGTAATGAAAATTAAGAACATAAATAAATATAACTGAAAACTGAAAATTGATACGGAAAATTAATAAAGTAAAAAGTTGGTTCTTTGAAAAATATGAATAATTTTCTCAGCTTGATAAAGACTTTTTTAAAGCTACAGCTAATATTATACTTAATAGTCAGAAATTAGCTTCTTTCATACAAATATGGGGAACATGACAAAAATGTTCCCTCTCACCATTCCTTCCTACTCAACATCATACTGGAAGTCCAAGATAATGCAATAAGACAAGAAAAGGAAATGAGAAGTATACACATTGGAAAGGAAGAAATAAAACTATCTTTGTTCACAGGTAACGTGATTGTCTAGAAAATTTCAAAGAATCAACAAAAAACTACTGGTTCTAATAAGCCATAAGCAAAGTTGCAGGGTACAAAGCAAATATACAAAAGTTAATTGCTTTCTCATGTACCAGCAATGACCAATTGGAATTTAAAATTAAAAACACACACCACTTTTATTAGCATCCCCCCAAAAAATACAGGTCTAAAACTTCGTAAAATGTATAAAATCTGTATAAGGAACTCTACAAAATGCTCTTGAGAAAAATAAAAGATCTGAATAAATTTAGAGATATTTCAACATCATTCATAGAAAGACTCAGTATTGTCAAGATCACAGTTCTTCCTCACTTAATCTATAAATTCAACACAATCTCAATCAAAAACATAGAAAATTATATTACGTTATTTTGTAAAGCAAAAAACCTAGAATAGCCAATGAAGAAAAAACTGGAGGATTCACACTGTCTGAATTCAAGACTTACTATAACGCTACTGTGACTAAACTATCACAATATTGGTGAATGAATAGATAATTTGATAAATGTAGTATACTAGAGAGCACATAAATAGACCCACACAGATCTAATCAACAATTAGTTGACAAAGGAACAAAGACAATTTAATCAAGAAAGGATGGTGTGCCCTGGATGGGGGTCCCGTACACTAAAATGTTGAGGGTATGACTCCCTGTCCAGGAACATACCTAGGTGGTAGGTTTAATTCCCAGTCAGGGCTCAGGTATGGGAGGCAACTGATGAATGTTTCTCACATCAGTGTCTCTCTCTTTAAATCAATAAACATATCCTCAAGTGAAGATTAAAAAATAAAAGAGAAAAGGTGCTTTGGGTGATCACTTTATAAGTAATATAAATGTTTAATGACTATGTTGATGTTGTATGCCTGAAACTGCATGATATTACATATCAACTATAATTGGAAAATTTAAAGAAATTTTAAAAGAGAAAAGATGTTTTCCATAAATGGTTTTGGAAGAAGTAGATATTCACATTTTTTTTAAATCAATCTAGACTCAGATCTCACACATTTTACAAAAATTAGCTCAAAATGGATCATAGACCTAAATGAAAATGGCAAATTATAAAACTCCTAAAAGAAAACACAGGAAAATATATAGGTGACCTTGAATTTGCAGATGACTTGGTAGATTTAACATCAAAAGCATGACCATAGGAAAAAAATGATAAGTTGAACTTCATTAAAATTAAAAACTTATGCTCTGCAAAAGATACTGCTAATATAATGAAACATGAAGCCAAAGATTGAGAGAAAAGCTATTTGCAAAATTCATACTTGATAGAAAATTTATACCAAAAATATAGAAAAATGCCTAAAACTGAACAATAACAAATAAGCTACTGAATAAAGCAAACGGCTCACCAGTTAAGACATCAGAGAATAAATAAGCATTTTATCGTTAGGAAATTGTAAATTAAAACAATGAAATACCAAACACACCTACTAAAATGACTAAAATTCAAAACACTGAAAGAAACAAATGCTGGTTAGTATGTGGAGCAACCAGCACTCTTATTCATTGTTGGTGGACATACATAATGATAGAGCCATTTTGAAAGATGGTAGTTTCTTACAAAATTACATTTAGGCCTACCATAAAATTTAGCAATCATACTTCTAGGTATTTACACAAATTATTTGAAAGCTTACATCCAAATAAAAATCTGCATATATAGATATCAGATTTATTCATAATTTTCCAAAAATTGGAAGCAAACAGTATGTCCTTCAATAGGTGGATGGATAAACTATGATCCATCTATGTAACAGAATATTATTCAACACTAGAAAGAAATTAGCTATCTATCCATGAAAATATATTGAGGAAACTTAAATGCATATTCTGAAGTAGAAGAAGCCAGTCTGTAAAGCCTACATTTATGACTCCAATTTTATAACATTTTGAAAAAGATAAAACTATATAGACAATAAAAAGATCAGTGGTTATCAGAGGAAGGTAAGCAGAGGTGAATGAGTGAAATGCAGAGCATTTTTTAAAGTGAAACTATTTTATATAAAACTGTAATGGTGGAACCCTGGCTGGGTGGCTCAGTTGTTTAGAACATTGTCCTATAGACTAGAAGGTTGCAGATTCAATTCCTGGTCAGGGTACATGCCTAGGTTGTGGGTTTACTCTTTGTGTCATACAGTTCTATGGATTCATCCCTGCTGGGGACACATAAGAGAAGGCAATCAGTCCATGTTCCTCTCTCACATGGATGTTTCTCTCTATCTCTTCTCTCTCTCCTTCTCTCTCTCTCACTAAAAGCAATGAAAAAGATGTTTTCAGTGAGAATTAAAAACACACACACACACAACTACAGTGGTAGATAGACACATGACATTATGAATTTTTTAAATCCATAGAACGCTACAACACAAAGAGTAAACCCTAATGCAAACTACGAATTTTAGTCAGTAATAAAGTATCAATATTGATATATCAGTTTTAACAAGTGTACCATATTAATGCAAGATGTAGAGAGGAAACTGGGGGTGGGGGATGGGCATGGATAATGGTGTATATGACACTCTATACTTTCTGTTCAACTTTACAGCAACCTTTAAAAAAAACAAGTAGAGCCCTGACTGCTATAGCCCAGTGGGTTGAGCATTGTCCTACAAACTGAAGGGACACCAATTGGATTCCCAGTCAAGACACATGCTTGGGTTGCAGGCCCAGTCTTCAGTTGGGGGCAGGCAGTTGGGGGTGTGGGAAAGGCAACCAATTGTTGTTTCTCTCCCTCCATTTCTCCCCCCTTCCCCTCTTTCTAAAAATAAGTAAATAAAACCTTTAAAAAATAAAGTAGATATGTACCTGACTATGTATGTTTATAAGAATTTCTATGGTGGCTAAGCTAGTGAATGCTATAAAAATAATCTTATTCCAGAATTTGTTGGGAATATGATGATCTCAGGTACCTTAACATGAACAGGTTTATATCAATATAGATAGACACAGAGATATTGATATATAGAGACAAAGATAGGAAGAGGATTATAAAATTCTCCCAAAGATAATGAAATCATTACATAAGAAATGTCAAACATAGGCCAAGAACAAGAGTACCTCAGTAATAGCTTTGGTATATGACCACGAAATCATCTTTGAGTTTTGTAACTTTCATAATGAGTTGCTAAGTCCTGTCAATTCTAACTCAGTTTGCCTCTCCTCTTGAGTCTCACTGCCACTTTCTTTCCTCGTCAAATCTTGCATAAAATAAAGCCTTTTAGCTCAGTGATTTACAACTTTTGTGGCACAATGGAATTATTGATTCAGCGGTGTCTACACACATCAGTACTTTTTAAAGTTCTCAAGGTAATTGTAATGCACATTTAAAGTTAAAAAACATTGTTCTAATGGATCTCTCTGCCTCTGGTCTCCACCTTTGTAAAGCATTCTTTCAGAATACTTATGTCTTTTTCTAGCACACAGATTTTTAAATATAACTGTTTTGTTTAAAACACTTTTATTATTTTTCATAGTCAAAAAAAGTCAGGCTCTTTAGGAATATACTTAAAGTCCTTCAAGCCTCTGCATCTAATCCATGTTTCCAGGTTAATATGTTCTCTTATACAGTCTGGGGCTCATCCAGACAGGAACACTAACCATAGCTGGAATATGCAATTCTTCCTCATGTCCAATTTATATAACTGATTATCAATGTTGGTGTGCATAAATAAAGCATAGAGGAAGAGCTTATTTAAAATACACATTTCAGAGTTCCAGCAAGGTGGAGTCATAGGTAGAAATGTTTCATTTCCTCTCACAACCAAAAGAAGGATAACAACCAGTTTAAAAATAAAAAACAACCAGAATTGCCAGAAAATCAAACTGCCTGGAACTCCAACAACCTAGGAGATAAAGAAATATTCATCCAGACAGGTAGGAGGTGTGGAGCCTTGCAGCCTGTAGGAAAGGACATGCAGCAAGTTGGAAAAGTATGCAGGGAGTGAGCGGGGGGGCGGCTGATCTGGCGTTTACCCACATTTGCATACAGATAAGCTGGGAGGAACAACAGGGTACTGAGACAGACCAAGAAGGCCACGGTTTCAGCACGGGAAACTAAAGACTCAAAATGGCTGTAAAATGATTGTGGGGGTTGTGAAGGCAAGAGAAACTCCCAGTCTCACAGGAGAGTCCTTTGGAAAGGTCCCTGGGGTTCGAGAATGTACACAAACCCACCCATCTGTGAATCAGCACCTGAAAGGGCACAACGACTAGAACAAGAACAGAATCACAAAAATGGAGAGCACATGGAGGATTGTCAGTGGGGAGGAGGAAGAGGAGAATGAAGGGAAAAGGTACAAGGAATAAGAATCATACTTGGTAGGTTAAGACAGGAAGAGGTTAAGAACAATATAAAAATGGAGAAGTCAAAGAACTTATATGTGCAATCCATGGACATGAGCTAAGAGGGGGGAATGGTGGAAGTTGGGATTGCGGAGTGGAGGGGGATAAAGGGGAGAAAAAAATTGGGACAATTGTAATAACATAATCAATAAAATATACTTAAAAAAATTTTAGAGACTTCTGGCCAAGATGGAGACATAGGTGGAAACACTGTACTTCCTCACACAACCAAAATTAAGGAGAACAAAGATTTAGAAACAAAAACACAACCAGAACAGACAGAAAATTGAACTGTATGGAAGTTCAACAACCATTCATCCAGACCGGTAAGAGGGGCAGAGTTGGCAGCTGTAGGAGAGGGGTTGAGGCAACACATGGCGGTGGCTGCCAGGCCCGGGAGTGCAGGTGGCATGGGGCTGGCAGACCCTGGGCACGAGGAGGAAATGAGCAGACCCAGTGAGGCACACAAGGTGGCTGGCTGACTGTGGTCACACATTTGCGTGCAGATAAACCAGATGAAAACATACAGGGAGACAAACTGTCCTACCCAGGACCCCAGAGCCAGGAAACAAAGCCTAAAAGCACCAATTGAAAAAGTGCCAAGAGAGACTCCTAGCCTCACAGGAAAATTTGTTGGAGAGACCCACAGGGTCCCAGAACATACACAAGCCCACTCACCCAGGAACCAGCATCAGAAGGGCCCAATTTGCTTGTGGGAAGCAGCAGAGGGGACTGAAATCCATGAGAGAGTAGAGCAAGTGCCATTGTTCCCTCTCTGACCCTGCCCCCACACACAGTGTCACAACTCAGAGACTGGGTTGGCCTGCCCTAGTGAACACCTAAGGCTCGCCCCTCATACATAACAGGTGCAACCTGACCAAAAAATTATGGCTCAAACACTAGAACAAATCAAAGCCCCAGAGCCAATACTTTAAAGTGACCAAGAGATCACCAACCTATCAGATGCACAGTTCAAAACACTGGTGATCAGGATGCTCACAGAACTGGTTGATGTTGGTTGCAAATTAGATGAACAAATGAAGGCTACACTAAGTGAAATGAAGGAAAATACACAGGGAACCAGTAGTGATGGGAAGAAAATGGGGGCTCAAATCAATGGAGTGGACCAGAAGGAAGAAAGAAACAACCAAACAGAAAAGAATGAAGAAACAAGAATTCAGAGCAATGAGGAGAGGCTTAGAACCTCCAGGACATCTTTAAATGTTCCAACATCCACATTATAGGGGTACCAGAAGGGGAAGACGAAGAGCAACAAGTGGAAAACTTATAAAATAATAAAGGAGAACTTCCCCAATCTGGCAAAGGAAATAGACTTTCAGGAAGTCCAGGAAGCTCAGAGAGTCCCAAAGAAGTTGGACCCAAAGAGGAACACACCAAGGCACATCATAATTACATTAGCCAAGATTAAAATGAAGGAGAGAATTCTAGAAGCAGCAAGAGATAAGGGGACAGTCACCTACAAAGGAGTTCCCATTCAGACTATCAGCTGATTTCTCAAAAGAGATATTACAGGCAAGAAGGGACTGGAAAGAAGTATTCCATCCAAGTCATGAAATGCAAGGACATACATCCAAGATTGCTGTATCCAGCAAAGCTTTCATTTAAAATGGAAGGGCAGATAAAGCACTTCTCAGATAAGATCAAGTTCAAGGAGTTCATCATCACCAAGCCCTTATTATATGACATGTTAAAGGGACTTATCTAAGAAAAAGAAGATCAAGACTTATGAACAGTGAAAGGACAGTGAACTCATTTATTAACAACCACACCTAAAACAAAAACAAACTAAGTGGACAGCTAAAACATGAGCGGAGCCACAGAAATGAAGATCACATGGAGGGTTAGCTACAGGGGAGTGGGAAGAGGAAAGAGGGAGAGAAGGTACAGAGAATAAGTAGCATAGAAAGTGGGGAGAAAATAGGGGGAGGGCAAGAGTAGTGTGGGAAATGTAAAAGCTAAAGAACTTGTGACACATGGACATGAACTAAAGGGGGAATGTGGGTGGGAGGGGGTGTGCAGGGTGGAGGGGAATGAAGGGGGAAATGGGACAACTGTAATGGCATAATCAACAAAATATGTTATAAAAATAAAGTAAAAATTTTTTAATAAAATATTCATTTCAAATTCAAATTCATATACTCATTATGGGCTAAAATATTCCAAAGAACTTCCTGCTACAAAACAACCAAATACTTCATAGAAACTTAATTTTCTCTGCATTGCCAAAGTCACAGTAAATGAGGAATTTCTGAGGGCACCTGTCTGTTCGCTGAACCTGGAAAGGAGTCAGCAAGCAGCAAGCAAAT
>PVKM010008172.1:0-39645 GCA_004027735.1 Carollia perspicillata
TCATTGTTTTCACCCATCAAAGAGCTGAGATCACAAGACAAACAGGTGACCAAAATTCCAAAGGTTAACAAGTTCATCCAAGAAGAGATGGGACACAAAATGTGGCAGATGATAGGAGGAAGAGAAAGTCTCAACAAAAGTAGGTAAGAAGAAGTGAAATCTTAAAGGCCATGTGTATACTAATATGACAGCTTAAAGTAGCTGGGGGCTCCAGACAGAAGGAAAATTCATACTCATTGGCCAGCAATGTTCTATAGGGTCCCATAAGACATGCAGGAGAAAGACAAGAGAAGCCCCCTCAGTGTTCCAATTAGGCAGGGCCTGTATGGGTTTAAGAATGGAGCAGAAGTACCTAGTGAACCCATCCATACTGTGGGCCCTGCATGAGTGTAGTACAGTAATTAGCTGCCACGGGGCACAAAATCAGTCTGAGCTATGGACCTTCCTTTTATACAAGACCAAAAGCAATCTACCACTGACACTTTTCTGACACAAAAAGTAGTCACCTGGCTCTGGGGAAACAGGTAATCTTATCTATTAAGACAGAAAACTGTACTGAAAAACAATTTAAAAAAAAAAGAAAGAAAATCAACCAAAAACAAAAGTATTTCCCACAAAGATAATCTCAGGTCTGGAAGACTGCACTAAAAGACTTCCTCTTTTAGACTTTACCATATGAACAGACTAAAAGAGGAAGAACATATGGCTATCTCAATAGATGTAGGAAAGAATTTGATACAATGCAACATCCATTAATAATAACAATACCAATAAACAATCTTAACAGACTAGGAAAAGAAGAACACTTTTGTAAATTATTATAAGGCACCTAAAAAGATGTATCACCTATCATTATACTTAATTGTGAAAGACAATTTTCCCCCCAAATTGAAAGCAAAATAAAGATACTTTCACTTGTGTTCAAACTGCAAGGACTCATGGACTTGAACAACAGTGTGGTGATGCTAGGAAGAGGAAGGTATAAGGATACTAAGTGGTAATGGGAAAAAATTCAATAAAGATTATATTGAAAAAAGAACTTATCACTCAATAATGCCACCTAATATAAACATACTCAAAAGATTTGAGCAGTTTCTCTCTCTCTCTCTCTCTCTCTCTCTCTCTCTATATATATATATATATATATATATATATATGTATATATATACACCACACATACACACATATATATGTATGTATATATATATATGTAATATGGTATTACTTAAAAATAAAATTAAAATAGTAGAAAATATTAGAAGCACCTATACTAAAATATTATCAGTAATAATCAATGGAATGTTAGACCAGGTATGATTATGAGAAATGATTTTTATCTGTAGCTTCTGAATTTATATATATATATATTATATATATATAATATATATGTGGTTAAAACCACAATGTGTAACCACCTTACTCAAAGAAATAAAATTTAAAAATACTTAAGTACCAAGCATTAGCAAAGATTTATAGCAATTGGAACTGACACATTTCTGGTGCAAACTCAGAATGGTACAACTACTTTGGAAAACTCCTTGGCAGATTTTCATAAAAATAAATGTAGTTTAATAGCCTTCTCTCAGTAATCAACAAAGCAAGTAAAGAAAAAATGAGAACAAACTATGAAAGACTTAAACAATTAACAACTAACTTGGCCTAATTGACATTTTAGAGCACTCTCCCAATGACTTCAGAATGTACATTCTTTTCACATCTACATGGAACACTCACCAGAATAGATCATATGCTTGGCAATAAAACCAGTCTTGTTAATGAAAAAAAGGATCAAAACATACAAACTATATTCTCAAAATGTTTGGAAATTAAACAACACACTTCTAAATAATTCATGAAAGAAAGAAGAAATCACAAGGAAAACTGAAAATATTTTGACCCAGTGATAATGAAAATACAACATTTCAAAACTTGTGAGGTATAGGTAAAGTGTTACTTGAAGAGAAATTGGTAGTTTTAAATGCCTATAGTTTAAAATAGATGTGTAGAATTATTTAAGCATCCTCTTTAGAAGCTAGGAAAAAAGAACAAATTATGATTGTTAACTCATATGAAGTAAGTTATAGTAAGTAAATAATAAGAATTAAAAATAAAATAAAAATTGATAAAATCAATAGTATCAAAAATTGTTTTGTGAAATGATTGGTAAATTTACAAATCTCTAATAATATTCATTGAGAAAAGAAGGGAGAAAACACAAAATACCAATATAAGGAAAGAAAGAAGGAACTTTATAACAAATTCCATACACATAAAAATGATAGTAAGGAGACATTATGAAAAGCTTTAGGATTCAACAATTTGGAAGAAATGAACAAATTCCTGAAAAACATAACTTACCAAAGCTGATACAACAAAAAATTGAAAATCTGAACAGCCCTAAACCAACTAAAGAAATTACATTCATAATTAAAATCTTTTCACTGAGAAAACTACAAGCCCAGATGGTTTCAATGGTAAATTCTATCATACTCATACATGCAATATGGTATTACTTAAAAATAAATACCATTCTTAAATAAATTATGTAAGAAATACAAGAGGAGGGAATATTTCTGTACTCATTTTATATGGCCAGCAAAACCTTGATCCCACAAGATTATAAAGATATTACAAGAAAATTAAATTCTAGAATAACATTTCTAATAACTATAGACACAAAAATATTAGTAAATAAAATCCAGCAATATATGTAAAAAATAGTACCTCACCACAAAGTGCAGTTTATTCCAAGTATTCAAGGTTGGTTTAACATTGGAACATCAAAGTAATTCACAATAGTCACAGAATAACAAAGAAAAAGTACTGTATGGTATTACTCAAAAACAGAATTAAAATAGAAAAAATATTAGAAGCACTCATACCATAATAACGTTATCAGTAATAATTGATGGATTGTTGGACTAGGTATAATTATGAGAAATAATTTTTATCTGTAGCTTCTGAACTTTTTGAAGCTTACTGCAGAAGCTTCTGTTATATTTTAAAATTACATAAGAGTGTGTGTTTGGGTGTGTGATGAATAAGGTACTTGAATATGCCTTCACAGATGCTAAAGCTAATAGAGATGAACAAACACACATTAGAGATTCTAGGACTGATGGAAGACCTTGATATTTTCTGATGAGAGAAAGATTCTGCTAATCCCAATTAGCTATTGATAGATTTAATTCTTCTAGCAAATTAACATTGTTTAGGTACAAATTAAGTTCCTTTTTAAAAATTTATTCTGCTTTTCTAACTGAAAATCACCAAGGAAACTACATGACTTTTCCAATTTTTGATAGTGACATTTCTAGTCCTTTCATTGAAAGATTTTTAAACATATACCTAGCATCCACCTTGGTAGCATCTAATAATAACAATTACCACTTGGTTCTCATTTATTCCAACACTGCAGCATGTTGGTTAAGTGAGCAGACCTACGATCAGAATAAAAACCGATAATTTGCTTGCTATAAGCCTTATTTTCTGTTGAAAATTGGGCACATTAAAAAACAACAGTGAAATCAATGAACAGCATAACATGCAGTCAACTCACCAGTACTTTTACTCGTGTCAGGCCAAGACCTTAAATCAGAAAATGAGCACCCAATTTGGATACTGTAGTGTCTCAACAACAAAACAAATTTTAAAAACCAACTGCATTATATTGAAAGGCGTTTTCTGTAGAGCTTTGATAGGTAACTTTGAAGCTCAGCACGCAAGACACTAATCTGGACTCTCATGCAATATATACCGATGCCCCAGGAAAATAAAATTATAAGACTCTCATGTTATTCCAAACAGATTGAGAAATGTGCCAAGAGGAATTATACCTTAAAATCTTCTATTTTGTTTTCCACGATAGGGGCAAGAGGAGAGAAATATTGTTTACTTGGCCATAAAATCATAATGAATATTTATTTAGCACATTTTTCTTTTAGAAATTGTATGTGAATTGAACTAGAAAATGTTTCATTTTCCCACATCATGTTGTTTGGTACTCAGGTTGTGTGTGTGTGTATTTGTGTATGTCTTTGCATGTGCTGTCATAACCTATCTGGCCAAGCGTGGACTGTCTCTAAAGATTAAGTGCACCTATTTTGAACTGGAGGCTGCATGCCATAATTTTTAGCTAACCCGTTTCCTTCTTAGTGAAAACAGAAATAAAAATATATTGTGCACACTTCATTGCTGGAGCCTTTGACCTCAGCTGCCTGTCTAGCTGAGACTGTGATGAATGCTTTGTGTCCCTTCATTTTTAATTGCTCATAAATTGTTATCCCACGAAACACAAAACTAGCCTTGTCCTCATTTTAGTTGGGGTTGGAGGTCAGCCTAACAGTAATACAATTAAGGAGTGTCTTTGTGTGGGGGTGTGGGAGTGAGGAGGGCACTCGGGTTGCAGAAGAAGGGTAAAGAAATGTAGTCACCCTTTCTAAGGAAAACACAAAGAAAATTCCAACTTTTGAGGAAAACATCACACATACAGCAAATCATGCTTGTTTGACAATTGTGTCCAAAGTGCTTTGAAGGGAATTTCTGGACAACAACAAAGAAAGTGAATTATATGTCATGCCTGTGTCCAAGCAAAAAATGTGTTTTGTGATTCATGTTGTCAAAGATAAATTAATTCTGTGGAAAAAAAAATGTCTGGTTTCCGAAGTGCCGTGGAAGCCCCAGTTGTTTTCAAAGAAACTGTGTATGGAATCTAATGGCAGAAGCCAGCCTTTAGCTTCATGCCACTCTCTGTCATCACCTTGATAGCAGCTCGCGGCAATTTCTTCAGCTGCTGTATGACTCCAGTGCACCATGGATCTTTTCTGTGGGTTTTGCAGACTCAGTCATCGCTTTCAATTATACTCCCTCTACTGCTCAGCAACTAAGATATGACCCTACACAGTCATGTTACAAATATCAATGGAACTAAAGCTTTGAATATCTTTTCTCATTTGTGAAAACTGTCAAAACACAGATGATTATGTGCCTTTTTATTCCCCCTAAAATAGATTTTAAAGCCCAGCTGGTGGCCTATTGACAGATTTTGCTATTTTGACTAAATGAAACCAGGAGCAGTGTGGTATAACACAAACAGAGTTGGACATATAGGGAGGCCACACCTTCCCTTTTTTTCCTGGCCCTTCTTCTGGTTTTTCTTTAATTTCATACATGTGGTTTGGCTTCCCTGGATTAGACTGTTTTTGAAATGAAAATATATATTTTCAATACTTATAACCTTATAAAAATATTGTGCAGGCAAGGGCAAATTATATATATATACACATATATATGTATATATATATATATATATATATATATATACACACACACACACACACACACAAATGTTACAGCCTTCTTTCTACCTGGAAAGTACATTTTGGCTATTGTTATGATTCTTAGTGTCATTTAAATCACTGTTTGCTTGTTTGTATTATATTTCACAATACCTTTTGATCATTTTGCCAAGCTTGGTCAAATTTTGAATAAGCAAATGATATTCCCAATATTAACTACTCCATTCATGATTTCTTGTATTTATTTATAGCAAGTTAACTTTTTTCCCAGTAGAATTTCCATTTCTCTCTGGTCTAACTTTGACAAAAAAAACAATAGCTTAACTGCAACATCATTGACTAATGCATTAATTTGACCATCATTAATCCCTTCTACATATATATTTTTGGAGCATTTATTATATGCCAGGCACTGTATTAGGTACTTAAGATAGAATTATAAAGAACATAGAAAACACTTCTGTCCTTAATGAAGGTGATATTCTATTTATTTGACCAAATTGGTCAAATCATGATGCCTAAACATATAAGCAAAGGGATAATATTAACAGAGACAAAAATGATGGGGAGAGCATTACTAAAAAGACTGAATTACAAGTTAGGAACTTGGAACTAGAGACCAGCTCTACCATTCCCCTGCTTGGAGATTCTGACCAAATCATTGGATTCCATTTTCTTTCATTGTAAGATGGGTTAGTATTTCCCAATTCTAAAATTAATGGATGATTTATATAAAGTAGACATAATCCCTTGCTCCTCAACAAAAGGAGAGAAGTGAGAGAGGGAGAAAGAGAGGCAGGAGCACTCAGCTACTGAGAAAGAGAGAGAGGAGAGGAGAGGACATGATTTAGTATTATCAAGATCAAGGATATCCTATCGTTTGGCTGGAAATTTTTGCCAGAAAATTTCAGAGCTTTTAAAGCCTAAGGACAATTAAAAATTATCATTATTATGAGAAATTTTATTTTTCTTTGTTTTATACTCTACAAGTAAGCTCATTGCAGTAGCAAATGATTCTGGTGCTTGGTTTCCTGGATGTTGACAGTATTTGGCACTTTGTCATAAGAAGGAGGGCAAAACTAACTGGTTCATAAGGTTCCCAGTGGTCCGAGTAGCAGAAAAATCTGTTAGAGTCATGACGAGTGAGTTGTTGGCTGAATTCAGCAGTGCGCACGTCTGAAACCGATCATCTGTGCCCTCACCAGGAGCTGCTACTTGACTGCAGCAAGAATCACTACATCTTCACATGTTATCAAAAATGCTAATAGTAGTGATTCCCAGCCATAACCAAGAATGAAATTTTATTTTTATCTTACAGCATTTTACAAAATCTTCCAAACTGAAAGAAAAATCCAAATGAAAGTATTACATAACAGATATAAGAATTAGAGGTATATAAAAGGTTTGCCTAATACACAATGCATAGGATGGAAGTTGTAACTTGTATTTAAACATTCCAAATACAGTAGACATCAACTACAGAGTATATTTGGCATGTTAATTTAGTCTCAAACAATAGTTTAGGTAATACTTAAAATAAGATTGAAAGATTTTTTTAGTTGTTACTGGAATTTAACTTTTCTCCCTTTCTCTATTGAGGAAGTCACAGATAGCTTTCTGGTTCTACCTTTCCTGAAGATCAAAATTACTAGATTCACACACCAACATATCCAGAATTTTTAAATGAGTGATAAAATCTAGGTAGGGTGACACACTTCACCATGTAATAAAAGAAGGTTTTGTTTTGTTTTGGACTATCGCCTCACTATAATGTGTACTCTGTGGGAGCAGAGGATTTTGCCTGCTTCCCCGCCCCCACTCTGCTATATTCCCAGGGTCTAGAACAGTGACTGGCTGATAACAGGAGCTCAAAAAACATTTATTAAATGTATCAATATGGTTATTACTTCCTGAAGCATAAATCAGAACACTAAGCTTCTGTAAATCATTCCCAGAGCCAATAGATTCTAACCTGAAATTTCTTAAAAAATCATTTGCTACTTCCTTCTTTAAACATCACTTTTCTGCCAAATTGAAATAACCAAATTAGCTTTATTTACATTTTGCCTCAGATTATTTTTTAGGACCCGGTTTGGCATGACAACAAATATAGTTCAGTTTTAATATTTTGATTCCTAGGTTAATCAGTACTCTTTCCTGATGCCAGGAGTTAGTTTCTAACTTACTCTATAGAGGGTCAAAAATAATGAATTCCTCATTAAATTAAATAAATGCATTCTCTTTGAGGTTGGATATTATAATAATGCCTGTATTTGGTTATTTGTAAAATTAGTATGATTTTTGTCAATGTATATTTTTGTCATTTACCAGAATGTATTTATATAACTATTTAAACCAATGCTGAAAATAGTTTTCAAAAATCATGTGGTTCAGAGATTTTGTTGTCCTTGTTATTCTGCAGAACTTCTATTTGAGCAAAACCATTAGAAAACCCCACAGTTATATAAATACTCACAGAAGAAAACTTAAGAGTGTGCACTAAAATTCATACATACCAAACTAATAAAAGCTGTTTGAAAACACGTGAACATGGCATTTTAAGTTATCATTCAAGCATTATTTTTGAAATTGATTATGAAAGTCCAAATATGAGTGCCTAATATAATGCTAACTAGACTACAACTACAGTGAAAAATTAAGAAATATTTCATTTGTCACTTCTGAGCATCTTCCTCAAATGGATCATTTCATCCGAAAGTATGGGTAGGTTATGACATCTGCATGGTTAGAAGCCCACAGCAATGCAGCATCTCACCTGCATTTTTCCTGGGTTGGCTAACAAAAGAAAAACAGTATAATGCTCTACGTTGTTTCACAGTGACATCACATCATTAGCTTCTTGCCCAAATGAAGATGATCACATTAATTTAGGTTCTATCAGAACACTGAAAAATACCACTTTGTATCCATTGTTGAACAACGTAATTACTGAAATTTTCACTCAGCCTAAATACATGAGTAGTTGTGTGTCTTACCCATACCTCTCTGCCTCTCAGACTTGCTCGGTTGTTTGGGCTGTCCGGCTGGCTCAGAGTGACCTCTTCTGTCTTCAGTGTTTATGTACCTAGAACTGCCTTGGACAGGTGGAAGGCTCCCAATGTGTATCCCTGTGTTCCTCACAGTTACCGAGAGTTAGAGTCATGCACTAAAACCATCATGTGGGCTTTTCTAAGGGAATATCAGATCAATTGCTAAATGCCACATAGCAGCAGTGTTTAAACATGAAGTTTTAACTAATAATCGCAGTCTTAGGGTGCAGTGACTCAAATTTTTCCCAAAAGTAAATGTATACTTAGGGGACCTGGGAACTAGTCAAAGCAGTGAAATTCTTTAAAATATTTCATTTAATCTAAAATGTAGATGTGAAAGTTTGCTTTCTACCTTCATAACATATGTCCTTATTTAATACTAGATGTGTTCTACCTAGACTTCGAATACAATCAATTCTCCTGGGATAAAATCCATCTTTTTCCCTTAGTTTTTCCTGTTTGCAATATACTAACCACTCACCAGAATAGATGTACTCCAATCTGAGATGAATAGTTCGTGGTAAACGCAATGCTAAATAATTACAACTAAGGTTGATTGGCTTTGCCCAGGCTCCCATGATGCTGCTTCTCAGAACCTAACAGGCATTTTGTATCTCCATCAGCTCAGAAACACATGGAATATCAGCCATATCCTATCATCAGAGTGCTTTGGGAGGGAGCCAAGGCCCAGCTCAGCTGAATCATTAGATGTGTCTTATCCTTTTCTTTCATTTTCTCTCTCTCACATTTTCTTTCTTCCTTTTTTTGCAGAAAACAAATACAGCTAAAAAGTTACCAAGAAGCCATCAGAGGGAAATCTAAGCCCAGGCAGGAAAACTCAGAGGTGAACAAAACAGGAAAAGTTGTCCTTGCCTGACTATCAATCTTCTCCAATCTCTTTCCCATGGAAAGGAAGAATCTAGACTACCTCCCGGAACACCACTATTTTCTCTATATCCAGTTGTGCCAAGCCTCAGTCACTTCACATGCACAAAGCTGTAAAAATAACAAGTGCCCTAGGGTTATTCACCCTGTTACAGATATGCAGAGCTTCCGTTTTTTGATACTCTTCATTTTTCAGCCCCTATCCAATGGATGTCACTAATGTCACCTTTCGGTAAGATAGCCATGGCCAGCAGAAGGCCTGGAAATGCCAATTGTAATTAACTTTCTTTTCAAATATGTTTGACAGTTTCATGCTGAGAAGTGCTTCTTACCTTTTGAACTTTCAGATTGCTTGGCTGAGCAAAATGTGTATCATTTTCTTTTAAAATTACCTTACAAAGAGCTATGTACTATGAGATTCTTGCACACGTCAGCCATTTATAAGAGATTTAGATTTTTAAACAGATTATCCTTGTTCCAAATGAGAGACCTTGCTTTTGTCTGAAGCATGGGCTATGTTCAGGTGCACAGCAGAGCCCCAGGACAAGGACACTCATATATTCATAAATGTCAAAGATGATGACCCTTTCTCATGGGCCTATCATTCCAGCTGCTCTAGAAAGTAATATTCCTGAGACCTGTGAAAGGCAGAACCATACTCTTTGGCAGTAACTAAAGATAGGAAAGAAATGCTCCTTGGGTCCAGTTTCTTACAATATGGTTATTCATCATTTTAAAAATGACATCAAAAATCAATAAAAATGGAAGAACTCTATAAATGCACCTTTTCCTAATTGAGAGGCTTAACCTGACTTTTGCAGTAAGAATAATATACCTTACTCTGACCTACTTAAAAAATGTAAAAAGTCACTTTATATCTGCTTGTTTCAGTCTTTCATTTGGCCTCTCTACTCTTTTTTTCATAGCTGGAGTACTCGTGTAAAAAGGGGGAAAAAGTATAGATCCTCACCAGCATTTTGATCAAGGAGAAAGGTTTCATACTCCAATAGTGCACGTAATGGAATTGGTCAGATTTGAAGCATGGAAGCACATTTTATCTTGGATCTTTAATTTTTTACAGTTCAGCTGACAGAAATTTAACTAAAAAATGTTGGTTATGTGACCAGTAAGCGGACTTCCCAAAATAACATTTGCCTTAATTTTGCTGTAGATTGTCAGAAAGGGAGTAAAATAAGCACATTTTTATTAGTGTTCTGGTTAATTAGAAATGATCTGAAAACCAGTTCTATAAGGCTGCCCTCCACCCAGGACACAAATATGTCAGTTTTTCATAATTCTTACACAGATAGAAAACCCAGAAAATTGCTGGGTAAAAAAAAACACACAAAAGATACATTCTAAATTATCTTCCCTGGCCATGAAGACAATAGAAGACACAGGTCATTGACATTCACAGTGCCCTCCCTACAAAATAGCGAAGTGACATTTCCCCCCAAAAAAAGTATAAAAATGGAAATAAAAACTGCATTATCTATGCCCTCAAAGTAAAAAAGCTCTTACTAACATATAGTGTTAACAATTTCAATGTGATTTTGAAATTATAAAAGCCTTTTGGTTCAAACTCCAGGTAAAAAGACAGTTCAGCTTCCTGTAAATACACTATTTGGTATTCTGTTGAGCTTACTCTTAACGAGACTTCTGAAGATCAGGAATGGAGAGCTTTTAGTCATCTTCTCTATTAAACTTGGAGGAAATTTAACACCATGTCATTGCTCCAGTGTAAGAAACCAAACCAAGACTGTCAGTTGAATTGAAGAAGCTAGCTAGAATGCCTATTATCAGTTTAAGAAAATGAGCCTTACGAGCTGCAACTGGAAGTCCCTTCCCGTGATGTGATGATGTTTGTGGTCTTCCATAGGTCTGCTTTATTCCCATTATTAGCACTGACTGCCTGTCTCAAAGGATAGGTCTGCAAGTTAACTTGCACAACCCACGTCCCTATCAGCCCTCTTATTTTACTACATGCTTTCCGAGGCAGATGGAGAAAGAATGAGACAGAAGAAACTTCCTCCTGATGTTTTAATTTATGAGAGAAAGTGTTGTGAATGAAATGTTGCTTAAGGAATTCAATGTAATATTGACCAAACTTTTCTGAAACCCCCCAAAATAGCTTGATTTGGATTGTGAGGTTATACATTAATTATTTTGCTCTAAATATTACATTTTAATGCAATAAAATGAACTGTTCCAAAGCCGTAGCCAGGTTGAATATGACTTAAAGGAGGCAAGTTGGAAAAGGCAGGGTGGCCAGGAGAGTTGAAGTGGCATGCAAATATTTTGGCAGTCATAGCACATGTGCTTTTTCTTCCCCTACCACAAAGCAAAGAACAGCACCACACTTTGGTGATGACATGTGAAAGAACTTGATTTGAAAATATAGTTGACACAAGGCTCATTTTTAACTTTTGTTAAGATTTTTCATAAGATTCTACTGGTGTGTTGCTTAGTGCTGGGTTTTAGTAATACATCTGTGAACTACCTTAAAAACTCTGAAGAGTTTTTAATTAATTCTGATGTTGTAAAAATCACACACATATATCTCTACCACATATCAAAAACTGAGTTATCCAAAATGTTCACCTACTTTCTGCAAAGAAACCTACATATATGATCTGTGCCCATTTATTTCCTAGTTGACTTCCTTTTTCAATTTATATTCCACTTAGCGAGCTCACTCAGTGCCTTTTGATTTGGGGATGGAAGCCCAAGTGAGATAAGTGATAGATTCAGGAAACCATTAGTGTGTGTGTGTATGTGTGTGTATAAGAAAATGACTTAGGAAACACATGGAAGGGGATATTTTGCACCTGTTACATCTAATTTTAGACACAAGTGGAAGAATAAAAACATAGAATCATAAGGTCCACAGTGTACCAAACCCATGGAAATTGCATAAGTGACCAGTCAAAAATATGATGGGATATAAAGCAAGTAGTTAAAGATCATTATACAGACAGAATTAATGAACTGGATTAAAAATAAATGTACACACCTGAAGTAGTCATGCCAATAAACTTTCATGTGTGGCTATTTATTATTTTTGAGAATAAGATTTATAGAATTGCTATACATATAAATATGTCTTGACAGCTCTTAACTGGACTTAAAACCAGATGCAGCTGAAACAGTTCATATATTTTTATTTTTAGCAGTAAGGTACTATTTTTCGTATCTTGATAAAATAGAAACAAATGCCTTACCCATCTCTTCAGCACTTCTCAGTTGAATTGCTATCCCTGGCACACAATTGTTACATTGAACATCACATGTAAATGAATAGGGAATGGCATAAAAACAAATAAAAATGTATGCTTTTTCAATATTTTTTAATGCAAGCACACAATGCTAAATGATAGAGTTAGTGGGAAAAATAAGTGAATCTGTCCATATCTTGTCTTCTAACCATTTTTTTATTGACCAAATATATCAGCCAAGATGGAAATATTTGTTTATTTGAGTAAATGTGTCAACTATATTTTCTCAGAAGGAGGAAGAAGAAAGAGAGGAGGAGAATTCAGAGCAATTTATAAGCAGATATTGTTACTTACAGCTACAGAGCTAAAAATATGAGGTTCAAGGCCAGATAGCCAAATACCAAGTGGCACTCTGTTCTAAGTTCAGTGAAAATATATTGTACACTTTTATTTGAAAGACAGCATGTACAGTAGACAGTTATGATCAATTCCTTTTAGCATCTGGGCTGTAATTTATTTTTAAGTAAAAAGTCATCCTTATCATTTTTAAGGAAAAGATGTTTTATATTTCATCCTTTTTTTTTCTTTATGCCTCAGCCTTCAGGAAGCTAATCGCTTGGAGCTCATAGCTAATTAACTAGACTTTTGGACTGTGCATAACCCTGATTACATGATTCCTGAGCTTTTACTCTTATTTTTAAGGTACTCTTATGTTGTACATTATTTTTTTGTAATTTCTTTACATTTTTTAATTAGAGGAAATTTTGAATGTAGAATATTTTCTTTGCCCCTCACTCATTTTTACTACACAATTACTCAATATCTAGACTCAATCTCTTATAACCCAGTTGGAATATCCCAAAACTGCCTTTGCTCACACACACTTTTCATCATATACATAGCTCTTAGACCATTCTTTAAAAATCCATCTAGCTTTCTTATGCCAAAAAAGGGGAAAATAAGAGAGAACTGGACACGAAGGGCAGAGAACCGAATCTGTATAGTGTCCTAGATGAAAACCCTTACATGCAGCATTCACGAATGTGGCATGAATAGGAAAATTGGATTTCTCAAAGGAGCCCAACCGGGGGCCCTGGGAAGCCGCACAAGGAGAACTCAAACAGGTTATTTAGATGCTTGCCTTGGGGATGCTACCTGCAGTTCTGCCCTAGCTCTCCAGGTGTGTGGCTCCAAAGCCTCCGGGGAAAGGCCTCAGAGTTGGGAACATCACAGACATCTCTCCCCACTAAACTCCCTTCTGGGATAAAGGGTGCCTGTTGTTATTGAGTCCCCAGGATTAGGTAAGGGAGGGGGAAGAGAATGAAATCGTGACTCTGTTCTAAGCCCTTTATTAATATTAACTCATCTGGGCCTTTTAACACCATGTGAAATATGAAGTAAGCCAAGCCATCTTTGCTTCTTCTTTTCCGAACCTTCCCCTGTCATTTCTCCCGTGTTCCAAGTAAACAAGCTGTTTCCAAATACCTCCGCCCTCCCAGTCTGCCATGTCCAGCAGTCGTACTTTTGCCATTATACCCACTAAAGTTTGGATCATGCTCCAAAATCATTCACTTCTCTTCATGACTCCATCCCTTCTCAAAATTCTCACTAAATCTGACCTGAGATAAAGTGTGTTTACTCAAATCAATTTCTCAATGGTCAACTTTCAAAAATTATTATCAATTTTTTTTATATAAAAGTCCCATTAGAGAAGTGGTGAGGTAAGTTAACTGACGACCCTGGGTTAGAAAGAATGAACCCCAGAAATATCAGCTCCTACTGCCAGTCCTGTCTTTCCTCAAACAAAATGCAATACTATTCTTTTGTTTTTCTGAGTTATTGCTCTGTGATCCTTGAAATCATCTTGGTCCCTACAAAGCCATCCCCCTGCATAGATTTAGAGAAGAATGTTCTCCAACAGGGATGTTATGTGAGCCACAAATGCAAGCACTATAGGTCATTTAAAAGTGTCTAGTGGCCACATTTTAAAAAGTAAAAAAAACAGGTGTATTAGTTAGCTATGGCTTCCATAATAAAATGCCACAGATTGGATGACTTAAACAACAGAAATTGTTTTCTCATAATATGGGAGTTAGGAGTACAAGATCAAAGAGTTGGCAGGGTTGGTTTTTCCTGAGGTCCCTCTCCTTGGCTTCCAGACAAGCTGCTAGCTCACTGTGTCTTCGCATGGCCTTTCCTCTGTGGGCACACTTTCATTTTTCTTACTAAATCTTTAAAATATGGTGTTTATTTAAAACTTATTCATATATCCAAATCATAGAGGTGCCAGAAGGACAAGAGGAAGAGCAAGAATTTGAAAAAGTAATGAAGGAGAACTTCCCCAATCTGATAAAGGAAATAGACTTCTAGGAAGTCCAGGAAGCTCAGGGAGTCCCAAAGAAGATGGACCCAAGGAGGAACACACCAAGGTACATCATAATTACATTACCCAAAATTAAAGATAAGGAGAGAATCTTAAAAGCAGCAATAGAAAAGGAGAAAGTTACCTACAAAGGAGTGCCCATAAGACTATAAGCTGATCTCTCAAAAGAAACCTTGCAGCCAGAAGGGGCTGGGAAGAAGTATTCAAAGTCATGAAAAGCAAGGATCTGCATCCAAGATGACTCTATCCAGCAAAGCTTTCATTTAGGATGGAAGGGCAGATAAAATACTTCTTAGATAAGGTCAAGTTAAAGGAGTTCATCATCGCCAAGCCCTTATTATATGAAATGTTAAAGAGACTTATCTAAGAAAAAGAAGATAAAAAATATGAACAGTAAAATGACAACAAACTCACAGTTATTAACAACCACACCTAAAACAAAAACAAACTAAAGAAACAACTAGAACAGGAAACAGAATCACAGAAATGGAGTTCCCCTGGAGGGTTATCAGTGGGGAGGGAGAGGTGGGAGGATGGAGAAAAAGGTACAGGGAATAAGAATCATAAATGGTAGGTACAAAATAGACAGGAGGAGGTTAAGAATAGTATAAGAAATGGAGGAGCCAGAGAACTTATATGCATGCCCCATGGACATGAACTAAGACAGGGGAATGATGGTGGGTGGGGGGATGCAGGGCGGAGGGGAATAAAGGGCAGAGAAAACGGGACAACTGTAATAGCATAATCAATAAAATATACTTTAAAAATAAAATAAAACTTATTCACACATCACTAATAACTTATCAAATACTTGGTAGCTCATGCAGCTTGTAAGGACCATTTGGGTCAGTACAAGTATAGCAGGACCAGAGCTATTGTATTATTACAATGACTCCTTTTTAAGTTGTTCATCCTCATTTGCTCAGCATTCAGAGATATTTCTCCCTGATAAAATGACATTGGTCACTATAGCATGTCAAGAATAAGGAGTAAGTATTTCCAGTACACCTATCGATTCTTCATGTTCATCCTCACACCAGCCCACAGTGACTCCTGCTTCTTCCAACTAAGCTAGGTCTCTTTGCTACAAGGTGACCCAACAACATGGCTCAATGGAGCACCCCTAAGAGCTGTACATTAAATTGTGACTCTTGAGGAGATCACAGAGCTATTGGCCGAAATGGTAAAACCGAATTCTCTACAAAACCATGTTCATGGCTGCCACCCAAGGCAACTAGGCCTATTGCAAGGTGCTATTTGTGGCCAGTGTGCTGTAGCTAGACTGCCAACTTTTTGTCTGTATGAACATAAAATAGTTGTCCACCCCCCTCCAATGTATGCTGCATAAAGCTGCCATTCAACATTTGCAAATCAGAGCTGTGAATTCACAGACTCCAACAACTGTTCATTGCTCTCTTCTGCCTACTTAATATACCATACGCCCTCTTTGGCTTTTCAGGTCAGTCCTAACATATCTCCCAACCTTCCTGCCATCTGTATCCTATATAACCCTCTTAGACAATCTACAGCTTGTCTGGACTAGTGCTTACTATCTGCTTTAACAATTCACAAAATCTTCCCAGTTTCAAACTTTTTCGCACATGATACTCACTGCCTGAAATGCACTACATCATCTTTTGTCATCTACTCAAGTTTCCATGTTGATTTTCAGAATCAGTCAGAATATATATATATATATATATATATATATATATATATATACATATATTTATTTATAAATTAATTCAATTCAAAACAGTTAGCCTCTTGTGAACCTCTAGAAATCAGTGAGTTGAAACCAAATAAATTATTACTCCTAATTCAAGAACCTCAAAAATAATTAGTGGAAACAAATGCATAATCATCAACCATTTGTTACTTCAACAAATATTTATCAAGTGCCAATTATAACTGTCCTCTGATTTAAGCTCTGAGAATATAACAATGAACAAGACAAACAAGGTGCCTAACTTTCAAAGTGCTCATGTTCTAGTTGGGGGACAATCAAGACTCGAATCAGTGATCACATATATGAGAGATGGCAGTGTTTTATGCCGGTAATTGTAATAGGGTGATGTGATAAAGTGACTGCCTGGCTAATTTGAATTGGAAGGATATTTACCTGGTACGTGGGTGACAAGGCAGCCACAAGACGCTTGGGGCAAAAGTCTGCAAGATAGAGGGGACAGTTATTTTAAAAACCAAAGAGCCAAAATTTTCTTGGCCCATTTGAAGAACTGAAAACATTGCATTTGGATATGTAAGAGACTGCTATGGAAAGCAGGGATTGCAGGAAGCAAGAATGGAATTACAGATATTAATTGTGAGGTGCCGGCAGTCACCAAGGCAGATGATAGGGGCTTAGAAACGACGGTGGACATAGGGATGGTGAAAAGAGGACAAATTTAAGGTAAGTTTGAAGTAGTTTGTGAGACTTTCTATGAGTTAGATGTGTGGAGTGACAGAGAGACCATGATAAATGTTGATAATATAATGTAATAGAAGCAAACTGAGGGTGCATGGAAATGTTTGCCAGGGAGGGACTAGCCCATGGCAGCGGGGGAGAGTTGTAGAAGAGCTCCCTGCAGACAGCATTTGCTATCCCAGAGAACTGTGAATTATTGGTATCTAGGTCCGTGCCATCTCTCCTGATAAAATACAGCCTTAAAGGAAGAAAAATCTGACAGATATTTTTGTATTGCACACCCCCCATACACACACATACCCAATACCCAGAATACTGTTTTATACCTAATGGCAGGCCATGTAACTATTGGAAGAATAAATGAATGAACAAAACTGTAATTTTAATCTTAAAAGTGTAAGGGTGATATCACTGAAAGAAACAAAAGACTGAAGAGAGCAAGTTGGTCTGGGAAAAGGGAAGTACAGAAAGATGTTGGTTTAGCAAATGCAATGTTTTAGAGGAAATTATCAACAATTATATGAAATTTTATTCTGGGATAATATGGAAATGTACAAATTTGCTTCTATTTGTTTCAGCCTTACAACTCAATGATGTTTGGTAGCATTACATCCTGTTAGAATAGCTAGCCACATATTATTATGAGTCTGGACCCACATTTTAGTATGAGTACTATGAGCATGGATCCGAGCATGGTGAATGTGTGTTTTATGGGCATCTCATTTAATTCTAAGACAGTCTGTAAGGTAACTATTTCTATCAACGTTTCACAGAGGAGGGACCTGAAGCACAGCAGAGTTAAGTACTTTCCTGGGGCCACACAGCTTTAAGTTTAAAAACTTGGATTCAAATTCGTGTTTAAACAGTTGGTAACTTTACCGACTTGAGACAGTATGCTCTCCCTGTAATTCTATATATTTCTAATGCAAGTTTACTTATAAATAAATGAATCATGTTTTAAGATAGACAGTTGTGAAACTGAATTGCAATTCCCCACTGAATCTCTTCAAGGAGTTCCTTCCATTTAAGCTCACCTCAATCTCATTTGTAATCATTTGTGTTTGAATTACATAAGCAATGGACATGTTGATTATATCTATCAATTCGCTCTACAAGTCTTAATTCTATGAGAGATCCCCATTTATCTCTGTGGTTAGTGGCACCCATTATAATGGAATTCACATTTCTCCTGTCACACACCAACATGGAAGCCCAGAGTCCTAGAAAAAGATCAGAGTGGAGTAAGTACTATTAGCAACACCAAAGCTATGAAAATCCCTCATGCACAGATACTGTGTCCAAAGGAAAAAGTTACCCCAATATAATTATTTTACTTTAAACAAACTCTAGAGACTTTTAAACATTTTTTTGCCTAGATTTTCCTGGGTCATTTTAGTCAAATTTGAAACCTCTATCCAAATTTTGGACCTCTATTTTTTAATAAAGGGATTTTGCCCTTGTTTCAGGAAAATGAATCTTGGTACTTAGGACAGAATGAGGCTATTACTGTATCTTGATAATGCTAATCAACAATGTAGCAGAGGAAAATGATAGTCCAGTTGCAGAATACATAGTGGGAGCAGGAAGCTGATGGGGCTTATTGCTTTTAAATGTTGACCCTGTTTATAATGAACATTTAAAAAAAAAGCCAGGACCCAATCTCATTTGCAAGCAACAGTGGCAAAGCTGCACCCTCTTGTTTTTCAAAATGAGAATTTAAATGAAATACAGTTGTGGGAATTAAATGATTGAGACAAATGTCTGTAGTGGGCTTTGAAAAGCATCTTGGGAAAGAGTGTCCCTGAACTCTCATGGATGCGGATCTATTGCATTTCAAATCCCAGGAGCAAGGGCAATGAACAACCTTACTTTCAGATACTTAGCCAACCTTGCCCTCTTTATTAGGGCAAGCTTTAAGGAAGAGATTGAAAGCATGCCTGGGATGGTGGAAACCTTGTCAGATATGCTCATTAGTGCCCTTTTTCATTTCCCCGACATTAGGTTCAGTCTGCAGGCCCAAGATTCCCCACTCCTTTCTCTGGACAATCTCCAGGAAAGCCTAATGGCTGGAGGGACAAGGTGTTTGGGTTCTGATACCACTTGCCGAGCTTGATTGCTCTGCAGTGTCACTGCAGTTAGACTCGTATGCTTTTCCTCATCAGAGAGGAATTCTGATACTTTACACCATAATTTGTATAATTAATCTTCTGAGCTTTTTTAAATTGCATTTTGTTGTTGTAGCTGTTGTTAATAAATGCCACAGTGCTATCAATCCACATTTAGTACCAAGAGGAATTCACAATGCATAGGAAAGTGGAAATGCAGACTTAGCTCCACTGAAGGTGTCACTAATGAATGATGGGCAAAATGTTGACATCTTTTGGTTATTAACAAGAGTGTAAGGGGTAGAGAAGCAGGAGTGGGAAATAGAGTTTGTTATTTTAAATGCAAATTATCCAGGTTGGTGAGACCTTATAAAATAGCTCATAGGAATGTTCTTTAGAGTTTGCAGGATCTTCCTTTTTTCTTTACACCAGTTTCCACTGGTTCATAGATTATGCAACAAAAGATTTGTTCCTTTAGCTGCAAGGACTCCTCTATGGAGTCCAGTAAGTAGAAGTGGATGTGATAATACAGCAGAAGCCTTGTTAGCTCTGGTAAAGAACGAGTGGAATTGGGTTGATGTAAACAGTCACTTCACCATGACTGTGGTTCACTCTTCCTGCCTCAGAAATGCTTGAGAGCACCTTGCATTATGTTGCATTGAAATCGCGTTTCCCAGGGTAATGAATTATGTACCATTTGTACTCCAGCCTCTTTTGAGCACTCAGCTCTAAATGTTTACATCAGTGCCAGCGAGTGTAAGGTGATCTCATTAGGGCAAGAGAGGTGGAATTTATATTAGTAGACACAGTATAATTCCCCAATAGCTTAATGTCAATCTATGATTAAAATGCAACTACACATAGCATTTCTTGGGGAAACTACAGAGCTATAATTTCCTTACATGGTCCAAACGGAAAAAAAGGTCCCAACAATAGTTCTGGCCCAGTAAACATCTTACGAGGCCAACAGTCCTCACAAACGTAGCTGCTGTGAGGTAGGAAGGGACCGAAGTCCTCTCAGGTGGAGTGAATTCTGCTGTCACACATCTGCTTAGTCAAATGGGCCTTTCATTCTCCTTGGTGGCTAGTTCTGAGGAACCAACAACTTCTAACTTGCGTTTTCAGAAATTGTCATGGCGGCATTTCCCAATTGAATGTTCTCTACTTGGTAGTCACTCTTAAAACATTTATTAATTTATGATGTGTTTCATTTCTTAAAGAATCCAAATGAGCTTGAAAACAGTTTGTACTTTCTCCCACTTCCTGGGTGAAACTGGGCTGAGCTGCCAGGGTGTGCTGATACCAGGCTGCCTCCTAGAATTTAACTCTGAGGTCTGCCTCTACTGCTGTGGGTTGATTATGTAGGGATATTTGTTAGCAAGTTTATGAAATTATAACTTTTCATACTTCAGATGTACAGAGTGGGTTTATATCGTCCTGTAAGAATAGGTGTCTTTAATACAATCATTTAAACTAGTTAACGTGCACCCTATGCATCTCGTGACCCCTCTGAAAAAAGAGATGCAGTGTTCATCCCAAACACCTGTAATGGGGCAGGAAGAAGAGAAGGTATTTCATTTTTGATCTATACTCATATTATGTATGTGTGTGTGTGTGTGTGTGTCTGCATATATTATGTATACACATAAACTTATACATAGTGAGGTTTTTAAATGATGGCAATGAAAGTGGTTCAGTAAGTAAGCTGTCAATTTGAAGTAAACATATGTTTTGATAACACCACCAAAGAAATTCTGTCTTCAAATGTGTGTGTTTATCTTGGATGATGTTAGAGCTCACGCATGAGAATTCTTGTTTCTGTACCTTTCTGCCTCTTAAAATATTGTCTTGAAAGAATGTTATTGGTAACAATGAAAGAACAGGAATTTTACAAGCCTTTCACACCTCTTCTTTTTTCAGTGAAATGGTAAACCAAACACATAGCAAAAATTTAAATCCCACGCAAAATCAAACAAAGATATTTAAGATAAATATTCCTAATATGAGCAAATCCCAATCAAAAAGCCATGTGCCAAGGTGAGCTCATTTCAGGGCAGTGTCTTCCCTCCCCTTTCTATATCTAATCCCATGCATCTGTTCATTCATTTGCCCCCCTCTTTACTATGATATGGTTCCTTTAGGTTGCTTGGCAACCATTATAATGCTGCTGCACATGCGTGTTAGATAATAAATCCTATCTTGCTTTATTTTTCTCCTTCTTTAAAACAAGGAATTACAAAAAAAAAGATATTTCCCTCCTTTTCTAATGGACAAAAAACATCTGTGGGGATTTCAAAAGCACATAAAATGCCTGCGAGGGTACAGATAAGTAATTACAATTCTTGACAAAGTGTAACTGATCGTTGCCTAATGTGTCTACATGCAGTTATTATTTGCAATGGCTTCCTCTTTTAAATATGTGTACATTAATGTACATATGTCAATATATATTTTGTGAAACTATAAAAAGAAAGGGAGAGAAAGGGAAGAAAGTGACAGCTGCTATGTCCCAAACAAAGAAAATAAAGGAAATTCCTGGAAATAATATTGGGGTGGGTGTGTGTGTGTGTGTGTGTGTGTGTGTGTGTGTGTGCTTTAAACAGTGGATGCAATAGTTAGAAGACAGGACCTGGACTAAATCCATCCACTTTTTTCAGTAAGAAATCAGACAAAGCTTATGGCCTTCCCCTTCCCCTCCTTGGCAAATCCGAGTGTCCTGCTGCTTTCATTTGTTTTTGATCTGCCTCATTAAAAGACTATTGATGGCTTTAACTATTGTCCTTGTTTAGGTGCTGATTTACAAGCACTAATATCTGACTGTGCAAGATTAATGGGAGTCCAGGCAGTTTACGATTATCCTGAGGTCCCTGACCACACATGTAGGGGTTTGGGTAAGGGTCATGCACTCCTATGAAAAACTCCAAAGCAGGCTTAAACCTGGGAACGTTTTAATAGGATTGAATCTGTAATAGGATTTGGCAGCTTGGCCGAAACTGGATGGTGTGGCTTGTTTGGGGTCCCTTTCTTTTCTCTTTATTTTACTTTATTTTTTTTATTGTAGAGTCATTATTATCTTGGAATAAAAGGGTAATATTTTACATTGAAGTCCAAATATTGTTACTGTAGTTTGCAGGAGTCCTTAAGAAAAAGAGGAGCTGTACAATATAGGATATTAAAAGAAAAGAATGCTGGAGCATGAAGTGCTGTTTCTATTATGTAGTAAATTAGAAGGTAAAAAATAAAAGATTGGGAGAGAACAAATTTTCTGTTGTGAATGGCTGTGTATTTTTAGCTAAAAGTGCTTTCAGGAGTCTAAACGGCACCGGCGACGCGGGGCTATTTATAAACGGGGAGATTTCTCCCAGGCAGGCAACAGCACTGCCCTTCCTGGCACCACGCGCTGCTGAACAGCCCGGGCCCTGAAGCTAGATGCTCCCTTAGTCAAACAGCAAGGGCACGCTCGCTCGGTGACGGCGGCACTGTGGCGCATTTGATTTTGAATAATACTGCAAACACGAATAAAACTCAAAGTAAAGGTACCACACTCTTGATAGTATCCCAAATGGAATCCTGGCAATGTTTTAGTTCCCATTTGAGACCTGACACAAGGGACTGTGAGCTTTGTTGACACTATCTTTTCTGTCAATTCACTTGATTATAGTGGCTAGATTCAGGAACAGTGGTGGTGAAATTATTTAACCTCTTGTACTCTGGTCACTTGAACATTATAGAGAGACTGTCACTTAAGGATGCCCTCATTAATTTTGGTGGACCAGAGATGGGAAGGCAAGATATACAACCTCGGCCTTCGGGGTCACACAAGCGCCCTATACAGGGCCTAACCTGTAAATCTCAAATCACAAAAGAAGCGGTAGCTATAAGACCTCATAAAAAGGTAATAGGAAAATAAATTACAGATTTTGTTTTGGATGGCCTTAAAAGTCTAGATGTGACAGAACTTTTAGGAAATATCGACTTTAAAAATCCACGGTGTATTTACTACTTTAAAGAAATTCACTTTCACACCCAAATATGTAGCTCAGCCAAATCATTCTACTATGTTATTTGCTGTCATTCTGCTTCAGAAAGTCTCACATTTTTCAAATAGAACTGTAGAGATGAAATGAACATATTATTTCAAACAGTGTTCTTTTGCACAATCATTTCACTTTGTTTATTTTTTATTTCCAAAGGCTACTTTTCAAAATCCATTTTTGTAGTGTTGTTATAATGATGAAGTTTCAGCCCAAAGATCTGAGAAAATGCTATTATTATTACTCCTTTCTAAGTAGATAATACAACCTTCCTATAATATTCACATCTGTAAGTGCTATAAAATTACTCATGTATTATAATTTGGCCATTTTCTCATATATGGAAGTTAGTAAGTTACCAAGTTTCCTGTTCATGAGTGAAACAATTTAAAGTGATGACTTTAGGGTACCTGCAAGCATGGGTGTTGTAAGAGCCACATGATTGTTAATAGGTAATGCTAGACACAATAGACCCAATGCTTTGACACTGGTCAGAGCTGACAGGGCCTCAGTACCCCTTAAGGACAAACCCACAAGAGAGCTGACAGCCACTAAGTTTTCTGGATGCACATCATTCCTAGTGCTCTCCCCCAGATTTCCCAAACCTAGATATAGTTTATTTATCGACATAAGTGATTTTTATATTTAAGACAAAATCCTAACAACACTTCTCATTGTCCACATCCCAGAAAGAAAAACCTATTATTTAGTCCAATAACCCAGTATTTTCTTGTATAAATCCAAACTGCATTTTAACACTGCTTGACTAATTGCTCATATGTTCCCATAATGCAAGCTGCATAAAGGAGCCATGACCCTCTCTATTTTGCAAACCAAGAAACTGATGACAAGACCGAAAGTGACTTAGCAAGGGCCAGTAAAATAACATCTTACCTAAGAATTCTACCTGAGTTCAGCTCAGAACTGATTCCAGTTTTTGACTTTGACATGCCCTGGAAATTAATTATGAAGCTACAGTCCCACGCTCCAGATGCTAATATACGAATCACTTATTTCTTTAACACTTGGAAGAGCTTTAAAATATAATTTGGCAAAACTTATCCTGAACCTTATAAACAGATTGATTAACATCACTGGCATAAAAACATATGAATGTTTTTCCATGCAAAGACAAAACTTTCACTTTATTCAAGTGCCTGATCCTGATTAAAATTAAAAGACACTTTTGAAATATTTCAGAAGCGCATCTAATGTAGAAGACGGAGCCGATGCAAAGATAATACATAGCATATATGTGTACAAAGAGAAAAATAAGGAAAGAAAAAAGATTAGAGTTGTTCAATTCTAACATTTATGCAGCTAAAAATTATCGCATTGTGGGTAATCATTTTATTAGTGAGGCCTCTGAAGACTGAAACTAAATATCCATGAAGCAACTTAATTTTCTGTTTCTTCACGAATATCCTTTCATGACAGTTAGACAAGTCCTACGTGCCCAGCACTGCCACAGAGGAGAGACGGCACTTTCCATCCCATCAGATTGTTTTCGAAGAGGGAGGCCAACATGTGTCTGTGTCTGGGAAGACAGGGTAGTTTATTCGCTTCTTATTTCTGGTTTTCATTTTGTTTTGTTTTGGTAAAGATATATGGCTGTACTTTATTTTCTAATTTTTAAATGGAGACTGTAATTAGAAGTACGATCAGAATTGTTCATTATGTTTAATTACAGTGTTCATGACTGAATGTAACACCAGTGAACGGTCACCAGCTCGCAGGCCACAGTGTCTGCCGTAGCTGTTGCTTCCCTGGTCCCCGTAACAAGAGAATCTGGGCAGAAATGGAGGATCTAGCCATGAAATGAGCCCAGGTCAGAGTGATGTTACATCTACGATAAACATGCACACTCTTCTCACAAAAAGAATCCATAGAACTTGGGACAGAAATTCTGATTAATAGGCCGTTTTATTTAAAATGTCTATCCTTCCCCTCACAAGGCATCTATCTCTTCCAGGCAGGAAAGTAAAATGGCCATCACCGTTTCTCACACAAGCAGACCTCACCACTATTTCAGAATCTCCCAAAGAGTAAGATGGTCTACTCAGGTATTCTTGGAAGGAGTAGGTAATAGCTTGGTCACATACCTCTGAGGAAAGGCTCAAATAAACAAAAAAAATAAAAGAGGATTTTTTTAGCACAGGTCTAGAGCCTTTGATGTGTGAAGGTACATTTTGAATTTTCCAAAGAGTGATGGCAGGCACGGCATTTCTCACACCTGTCTGACCACGGAACGCTCTTCTGCGGAACGTGGTATGACATCGGCTGCTGTGTTCCGTGGGCCCAGGGAGGCTGCGTGCTGGTCAGAGAACTCCAAGGCGAGGTGGCACCTGCGGTTGCACTGCAGCCCGGGCACGCTGTGAGCCAGCAAGCATTACTCCCCGACCGCCATAGGGTGGTATGAAGGACCCTTGGAAACCAGAGCTTGAAAGGAAGGTGCTAGGAATGGGTCTCTGAATTTTCCACCAGCCATCATCCCTCTTTGCTTCACTGGCAGTATTGCTTGAGAGCACCCAAATTACTGAGCAGTTCAACTCAGCACATGTTTCCTCGTCTCTTTGGCCAAGAGAGGTTACAGAACTTTTTGAGGGCTGGTGAAGTAGACAAATTACACCATAGATGTCACTGTCATGAAGACTACACCAGGGACAGTTGTAAAGCACAGGGCAAAAGATGGTTCTATCTGCACCCTTCGATGAAATGACTACATTCCTCAGACAGAAGCTGGACGAAGACAATAGTGGCCATCTCTGAGGATGTACAATGGGGCTGGACATCCTGCAGAGGACTTCCCATACCTGGTCTTATTCAGTCCTCACAAAAACGACTCTAATAAATAAAATTCCCATATGACAGATGAGGAAATTGAGGCTTAGAGACCACAGAAATTGGTGAGCCAGTGAATGGTGGAATCAGCATTTGACAGAGATCTTCAGGCCTCCAAGGTGTGTGGAATTAACTATTTTGCTATATAGTATACAGCCTGGGTCAGCAACCTGTATCTGACTTGGCTAAAATGCAGCACAAAGGAAGCACTTTAAAAAAGCCTTGTCGTAACCCAGTGTCCTGTAATGAATTAACAAACAGAAATCCACCTGGATGGAACAAGGTCATGTATATTGTGTATTCAATTAATAAAGAGAAAACACTTTTGAAGCAACTTTTCCTTTAAATAAATTGTAGCCTTTTGTAATAAGTTTACTGGGGAAAGAAGAAGGAGAAATATGAAATGTACAGTGGCTGAAAAATTGAATGAGTATTAATTAATAATGGCTGTTGTAGGAAGTAATTTGAAATGCAATCAGTTTCTAAGTTATTGTGATTGTTATTTAGAATGTGGTGACAAGTGAAATATATAGCACTGTTACAGCACAACATGCCCCCTGCCTAGGGATAGCACAAACTGAACAACAAGCCTCTGAAGCCTCTTACCTCCACGCATAGGCAAACTCGCAGGAGCTATCACCATTAGTCCCACATCCTCTTGCACTGCGTAATGGCCTGAAATACTGCTCAAGACCTTATTCAATGACCAGCACCAATCTAGGCAGTGATTGTCCATCATTATAAAGGTCATTATGGACGAGTCACATGCCATCAATCAGGGGGCTCCATAGCTCCCATAGATTCCTGAGGTCATCCTTCTAGAGGGAAAATGATTGCTCAGAAAGCTTGCTCCAACGGCTTTTTTGCTTCCAGGCTTCATTAGTGAAACATAAAACTGGATAATCAGAAAAATAAGAGTTAAATGGATATGTTTGTTTCAACTTGAATAATTATGACAAATTTATGGTTGAACAAAAGGAGGTTCAGAATTGTATTTTGATTATTTGGATGTGTCCCTCTGCCTGAGGTGTTCATTCATTCACTTAAAGGAATTCTCCTTGATAATGGTAAGAAAATAAATCTGAGTTCACTATTTTGTTTTATCTTTGAAGGTTGTGTTGCTCTGTGTGTTTTTGTACATTCTATTTGAAGAAAGACAAAAATGCTTGGGTCCCAGCTCTGTAGCCCAAGGAAGCAGCACCTCGGGGCATAGCAAGTACCTGGGCCCACTCACAGGTGGCAGGACGACTGTGGGCCGGCTTTCTGAGGCTTCTGCAAGTTGGCGAATGATACCTCACTACCTTATCTAGGATACCGGAAACCCCGGAGCACAGGGAGACTGTGTTCTCAGTTTCCTCCTAACATCTCCAATCTGAGAAGACCCAGGCCAGATTCTCCTAGATTTTTTCAAATCCAAAGCCCACTGCTAGAATCTTTTCTCCCACTGCTACCTCTAGCAGCCTCTTTCTTTCTCACCCACTTCAGGCCTTACCTCTTCGATAACAGAGCACTTTGCTTAAACACCGAGGGATATATTCCCATTCTTTCTCCTCTCAATTCCCTGTACATGAACCATTCCTAGGGATTCCCCAGCCTGGTGGTTGGGGCTGGGGTCCAGAGATCATAGCAGGCAAGTGGATGCCTAAAGGGCCGATCCAGTCATGTGACATATAAATTGTTTACGTTCCAAATCACAGTTGCTGCAGCCCATGAGAAAACTTGTCAAGCCTGCAGGGTGCAATGAGACAATGGAGGCTGGCTCTGATACTGTAATGGTTGCCTTTGTGTTGCACTAATTGCTTGGCCCCAGTGCTCATTTGGCTCAGCTGTTGGAGTAGGAGCCTCGATTTCGCTCTCTGGTGTTGGTGTGCAATCTTAGGTAAGCTTACAAGACTGCCTTTTCTTAATACGATGCACCTTATAACTAAATATTGCGTGTGGTCCTGCTTGTACAGAGCTAAAGTTAAACGTCTTAGGTTATTGGTACTTGCCAACAATGAAAGAGACATTCAAGCAACAAAATAAGACAAAGGAGCTTAGCATCACATAAAAGATTTTAGTCCTTAACTTCCAGCACCTCAGTACAAAATAATCATTCTTGCATGCAAATAAGCAAAATATTTGTCTCCAGTAACACGGAGAACATCTCACTGCCTCCCCTTAAACAACAGTGAAGTGGTATTAGTATAACTAAATGGTAGCAAATGGCGTTTTCAGCAGCCACTTTCAGAATTCAGCCCCATGACTGGCCTGCGTCCACGAGGAGCAAAAAGGGGAGCCTGACAAGTGTCAGGACTCAACCTGGATAATGGGCCGCAATCCAATAAACTGTGTTCAATGATTCCTTCAGCAGAGTGGCCAGCTCTCACCAGATACTCTCAGCTCTCCCTTACAGCCCTACAGGGACAGCTCTGACTTCTTCATTAATACCACAAGTTTAGCAGTAGTGATTCAGTTACCTATAAAAATACACTCTATCGACAAGGATTATTTAGAGAGGAGGGAAGATCTAAACATGTAGGCTGTGAAAAATATCTGGGAAGTTGTCAAAAGTGAAAATAGGCTGCTCCCCCGTAAAGTCAGGGCAGGCTCCGGGCAACCCTCCTCCTTCCCAGACAGTGGTCTCACGTGGGGACGTGCTTAGCTGTGAGCACTCAGGGAATGTGCAGAGGTGGCTGCAAGGACTAAAACACACACAGAGGTATAAAAAGTTCTCTGAAATGCCTAAAAAATTTTTTTATCATGCACATTTTAAAGACCTCTTGAGTTTACAGTGTGTTCTTCTATTATTCGTGTTAATCCAAAGCCATAGGGCCAGATAGGATGACAGAGATAAAGTTAACTTTCTCTCACCAGCTCTGAGGTTTGGACTTGTCACTTCCTTGTGGGGTTATTTCAGTAAGAGAGACAGGGAGCCTCACCTTCTGTTTCCAACAAAACAAAACACTTGCACCCTTCCAAGAGTGTATTGGCAGGTTACTTTATGGCGTTATTCTGTGTTATACTGCAACCCCTGGGATAGTTTTCTAATGCTACATAACAAATTGCCACAAACTTAGCAGCCTAAAACAATACCCGTTTATTTACTCACTGTTTCCATATGTCTAAGTCTGGGCATGGCGCCACCAGGTTCTCTGTGTGGTTTCCCAAGGCTAAAATCAAGGCGTCAGCCATCAGCCCCTGGTGCTTACAGTCTTCCAGGCTCAGGTGGTTGTGGCAGAATTTAGCTCCCTGTGGTTATAGGACTGAGGTCCCTGTTTATTTTGTTGGCTGTCAGCCAGGGGCTTGTCTCAGCTCTGAGAGGCAACTCCCATTCCTTGTTGTATGGCTTCTTCATTTTCAAAACCAACAACAGAGAATCTTCTCCCTTGCATGGAATCCTTCTCACACATGGAATGTTTTTTTTTTTTTTTTTTTTTTCAGAAGAAGCTCTGTCCCTTTGAGGGGATTTACCAGATTAGGTTAGGCCCACCTGGGATAGTCGTCCTTTCTTAGGGTTATCAAATTTGAGACCTTATTGACATCTGCTAAATGCCTTCACCCCCAGAACAGCGATTGAATAACTGTTCACACACCATAGGGCAAGTGTGTATGCACCGTAGGGCAGGAAATCGTAGGGGCCATTTGGGAATCCTGCCTGTCGCTGCTGCCTTCAAGAGGGAAAGCCTTGCAATGACATCTGAACATGACTGTCACTGTCCGGTGAACCTTCAGGAATCTGCGCTGCACCAGCTCATGCTACGGGAGTTCCCCTCTGGAGTTAGGGAGGGGTGATAACGCCGGCTGCCGCTGCAAAGTTCCAGTCATTTTCTGTGACGAGCACGAATGCCTCTCCATGGAGCATGACTATGTCACATATCCTGGTCCCTCCTCCCAGAGGAAAGAGAAGCTTAAAACCCAAGTGACAAAGGTTTGTTTCAACCCCTTTGTTTAACGCTCTGTAAGAAGGAGCCACACTCCTCTCTCCCTAGGCACAAACTTGGCCAGCCTGGGTCTTCTCTCGAAACTTGCCCCAGAACTGCCTGGACGTGCAAGGCAGGTAGACCCAGTGACTGGCTGTCACTAAGAAGTGGCTGCTTACACTCCTGAGTTACGTGTGTTAATGATAGAAAAGACGCTTCACTCTCGATGCCACGGAATGGCACGTTAGAAAGATGACGTCAGCGGGTTAGTTCTTAGGTGTAGACTGAGAAGAAATAAATAAATAGATAAATAGAGAGATCAATCAATACCTCTTTCATGACTCAGAAGAGATCTCAATGGGCAAAAATAAAGTTGAATGTCTTCCTTTTTATTATGGTAGACTTTTGTTTTATTTTTCTCCATGAACATAAAAGAAGCCAAACAGGCCTTAGACAGCTTAGAGTTTTTAAATTCTTATAAATCCTAATAATAGCTTCAGTCCAGTGGGCCCTAAACACTCTCTGGGATAGATAATTTTTCTTGATCATGAATTTTAAAATGGAAATTTTAACAGGTTAGCACTTCTTCCCAGGAGGAGAGACCATTAATATGTAAAACCCTATGTGAAGAATAACCCCCTGGCCCGCCCAGCCATCAGCTCTCCATCTCCTGCTCACCAGCACTCCTGCCGCACCTCCCTCCCACTGCCGCTGACTAAAGGGAAGACTCAGTTTGTCACCAGAGAATAACTCCCTAACTGGGGAGGCTGAGAGGCAAAGATCGCAAATGGAGATAAGCAGGCACATGACTGGCAGGAGACAGAAAGGGGGCAGAGATGGGAACCTAGTAGCCAAGGGCCCTGGCCCTGTTGTCTACGACAACAGACTCAGAGGTCACACAACACTTAAGAGAGCACTGCTGACACAAGCAGGAAAGCTACAATGACAATGGCTGTGTCCAGTGAACGAATTACCACAAGAGAGCACAGCCATTTGGGCTATGCTGCTTTCTTGCCATGACAGTTATCCATCCCAATTTTCTTCTGAGCTTTCAAAATAATAAATAATAATGAAAGTTAAATAATAGCAAACACTTATGTAATACTTGTCTATACCAAACACTGTCCTAAAGTGCTTTATATTAATTCACTTCACCTGCACAACCACATAATGTAAGTAAAATGACTACTCCTATTTTATAAAGGAGAGAACTGAGTCCAAGATAATGTGCTCAAGAATGAACAGCTAGTACATGGTGCAACCAGTAATTTGTGAAATAGAGTTAATTATGAATGAAAAGGGAATGTGCTGCTATGGACACCACACTCATCTCCACAGCTCAATATTTTGCTCTAAAATAAGGGAGAGAAGAGAAAGCTACAGATATAGAAGTAGAGTAGGATAAATGAAACTTGTCTCCTCTATGACAAATAGATGATACACACAGATATTAAATTGAATCTCTTCCTCTTTAGCATGGTAGAGATTAGTTTTCATCATTAAATTAAACTTGGTAGCTAGTTGTGAATCTGAGTGGCTACAACATATGAAGTTTCACAGCATCGTCCAATAAGAACTACTAGTGGCCAAGAATTCTGGGTTCTAGTTCTCTTATTTGGCTCTGAGAAGGCTAATAAGTTGGTTATAGTTTTGAGACCAATTTCTATGTCTATAAAATGGATACCAATGATGCTTCACTTAGTTTATTTCTGTATGTTCTTACCGAGGTAAAATAAAAGAAAGATGTGTATGTGTTTGAAAAAAGATAAAATTCTCTGTAAAAAAGAAATTTCTGAAAAGAAGTTCCCAAGGATCCATAAAGATTTGCAAAATTACCTACATTTAGACAAGAAAAATAGAGAAAGTTCACAGTAGAAATAGTTCAGGACCCCATTTTCCTACATAAAGAGAGCTGGGGTCATAGCAATCCAACTGGTTCATACTAGTACTATCCAGTCACAGGTGAACTGTCACAGGTCGAGAGAGCATATTACTGATAGCAGAGAGAGTCATTATGCTATGTCTATAAACAGATAAAACCCCAGAAAGGCTTCCTCTGAAACATCAGGAAATTGAAAGAAAAAAATACCCAAACACTGACTATTGAAGCGATTTACTAGCCATCCGCATACAAAGACGCTGAACAGGGAAGAGGAAATTGTAGAACAGTCGACCCAGGAACAATACAGGCACATGGATTAGGGATGCACATTCTCCACACAGTTTAAAATCTGCATATGACTTTTGACTCCCCCAAAACTTAGCTATAGTTGGCCCTTAGCTATAGTCTTGCATCTATGGATTTAACCAACAGTGATTTTGACCCATGGTTGGGGATCCACAGATACTGTGGACCAGAAGCCTTCCAATAACATAATCAGTATAGTAACACATATCTGTATGCTTTATGTACTACATACTGCATACTTACAATAAAGTAAGCTAGAAAAAAGAAAAAAAATTAATAAAATCATAAGGAAGAAAAATATATTTTCTGAATCTATTGAAAAAATACTGTGTATAGGTGAACCCATGCCATCCAAACCCATGTTGTTCAAGGGTCAACTGCACAGGCGTTCTGAATGGCTACACCCTTCCAGACTCCACAGCAGGAGAAAGACATAGTTACACTAACCGTATTTCAAAGATAAAAATTTTCCATCAACCTTATTACCTTTTATAGATAGGTAGGTAGATAGATAGATAGATAGATAGATAGATATGGATATAGGAATACAGATATTGCCTATTTCCTGTGGGAATCAAAGTGATTTACAAATCACAAAACATATTTTTTAAATTTCCCTGTGTTTCCAGTCTGTTAAACCTCAAAGGCAGGCAACATCCCCAGTAATGCAATATTTCAAACAGTGCAGGAAAAAATTTAATAGTATTTGATTTAACAATTTTTTTGAGATAAGTAAGTATGATTAATGCCCAGTATGATGGATATCATGGGGGAATTTTTAAAAAGTATACAAAGACACAATCCAAGTAAAGTACTAAACAGAAACAAAACTAAAAATGGTACAAGACAAAAATTCTACTACAAGCAGATTACTGTGTAAGATGGCCTCGTGGATGAAGAAGACACTGGTCTGAGCCTCCACGCAGGCTTTCATCTGTGTGGGCTGGGGGCGGGGCAGACTCCCGGGACAAGGGCACACTGTGGGCAAAAGTCACAAGTGGGATGGGATGGGGGCTTTCACAGGGAAAACTATAAAGCGTCAAATGGATGGAGGCAGGAACAAGAGCATAATCACAAAGACAAACTTGGTAAAAGATTTTGACAGCTGAGCTAACAATTTTGACAAAACATTTTAACCAACCCACTGAAGGATTTTGAAAATAACAATGATGTAAATGGAGCTATGTTTTAGAAAGATTCATCTTGCATCATTGTGGCTTCAAACAGAGAAAAACTGAAGGTCATGACCAGTTAAAGACAGTAACACTAGTATGGACAAGAGGTTCTACAGATCAGGGCAGAGTTGCAGAAATAAGAACACAATGAAATGATACCTGAGGGAGAATAGAGAGAATTTCACTCTGCAAGTGCACAATATCTGTAAAGGCATAATAATGCAAATGATGTTTGTTTGTTTTCATCTTATAATTAACTGATAAACATATTATGGAAAATTATCTGTTACAAGAGAAGAGAATGATGTATCACTGACTTTCACAATATCAAAATAATCTCGTTCTCTGGCAGAGATGTGAAAGTAGAAGGGGTCAGAGGCAATAGGAAAGTTGTTAGACCCAATATCCTACCTTTCCATGTGGAGGTCAAGAAATACTGTCTGTGTTTTCATGAAACAAAAGATGGAGGCCTAAGCAAAGTCATTGAGGTTCTAGAATAAACCAGTTAAGGAACTGAAGCTAGTATTATAGCTAGTTGTGGAAAGGTAGGAAAAAAGTAGTGCTGTGAGTGATAGAAACCCTCACTTATCATCAAGGAGGTCAACAGACAGCATCTAAAGTTGATAAGTCAAGAAGTAATAGCATAAGGATATAGTAGGTACTATGAACATTATAACAGAAAAAGGACACAAAATAAAAGGAGAAATGATGAGCAAGCCTAAGACAGAACAAGGGACTGTTGCTTTTTGTCACAAATTCTGCTGTAACCATTTAATTTTTAACCATGTGCATGCATTACTTTGATTAAAAATGTAAATTAAAAATCAAAACCTAATTGACGAGATTTGGCAACAGTTTCAACAGAAAAAGAAGAGTGAGAGGTTGGCTGATTTTCCACGTCTAATTGACTGAGAGTTTGGTGGGTGAAACATTAACATTTACGAGGAAGTCAGGAGGAGGAAAGATTTAGAGCAAGGTGAGACATGGAGTTTGGTTCCACACATAAATTTAAAAGTTAAAATGAGTCTTAATGCAGTCATAGGGGATGCTACGTGGGACTACAGTCAAACATCTGGGCTAGGTCAAAGAATAGATTCATTGCTTGGAGTGAGTTAATTCAATCCTTAAAAGAAAGTTCCGGGCAGGGATGCGGGGAGCAGAATATCAGCTTGCTTTGTTCATTTTTCAGTCCAGCATAACCCACCTTGACAAAGGAAAAAAAAATACACTGAACGATCCCATAACAGCTGAACTAAAGAGAAATGCGAAACTCCCCTCTTGTGCTCTTGCTTCTGCTGAATTCAAATAGTTTAGCCTACTTGAAGCTAATAGAGGACAAAAGAACAATGATAGGAAGCAGAGATAAAAAGGATTATACATTGCAACTAAAGGTATAAAAATTATAGCATTTCCTGTTACACAGCACCTATTCTTTTCAGTCATTTTGAAATGATACTAAACACAAATGTAACAACTCTCAATGAATAAAAAAGCACTACAATAACCTTAGTCAATATTTGGCATATTGTAAAATTCTATTTGAAACTGTGTTAGTAATAGGATATATAGTATTTGCATAACTTTCATTAATCAATTCATATGACTAAGAACTACATGAATATGATGCAGCCACAGTCCAGCTGATAAAATATTTCGACAAGTCAACAGAACCCCTTTGTTGTCCTGAAAGTCAAAAAATCCTTCATTTTTTTGAAGAGTGTAAGAAAGATAGGTACATTATTAAGGGGAGATAAATCCTTGCAGCCAGATTGATCTTCCTGACCAGGAAACGTTTGTCTTTAAAACATTAGGTAGCCCTGGCTGGTATAGCTCAGTGGATTGAGCGCGGGCCTGCGAACCAGAGGATCGCGGTTCAGTTCCAGTCAGGGCACATGCCTGGGTTGCAGGCCACTTCCCAGCAGGGGACACACAAGAGGCAACCATACATTGATATTTCTCTCCCTAACCCTTCTTCCCCTCTAAAGATAAATAAATAAAATCTTAAAAAAAAACATTAGGTGTGTGGAAGATAAAGGGGTGTTATGATAAATCACAAATTCCTCATTGGGCGGGACATGGTGGGTAATCACACCCCAGGCCTATAACTTCTTTAGTGAAAGGTTTTCAGGCCCTGTCCATTGTTTTGCATCTAGGTTAACACACCTTTGAAATGCCACAGGGAACACCGCTGGAAGACTTGACCACATGCGGGAGAGCACAAAACCTTAACTATCCCATCATCTGGTCCCCGCCTTGCTTTCTCCCACCTTCATGTATTCTTCCCCCTGTTCCTTCCTTAATTTCAAATGCATTAAAGAAACTGCAAAACTGTTATTCTCAGAGGCATCTGAGATCTTGCTTACTGATAATTGTCATCAGTTTGGGCTCAAATAAACTCTTATAAAAATTCTCTGCAGGCTTGGACATTTCTTATGTCAATAGGTGGTAGAATAAAGAGACTGACTCCATTTATGATGCTAGACCACTGAGAACTTTTGAGTCCTACCTCTTTCCTCTCCCTTCTTTTGCCCCAGACTTGGGTAAGCAGATAACAAAACCCAACCACTCTCTCCTTTAATGCTGGGGGAAAAGTTCAAAACACAGAAGCCTGGCCTGTCGGTGGGAATCTCTAGCCTATACCTGCTCTCTGTAACCACAGTTAAAACCAATGCCACTCACCTCTCGTTTCACTCCATCCACTGTGGAGAGGCTTGGGTACCTGCTCTGTTCTCTCTAGTAAGCCTCACCATGGAGGTAATAAACTTTTTGTAGTCTCTTTGTTAGTGCTTATGCAACATCATCAGTCTCAAATTCCAAACCAATATGGGGTGAAAGATTGATCATACACTCCACAGAGCAATCACAAAACAAGTGGCTTCCCATCGCCCGTAAGATAAATGGCAAAATAATAATACTGGCTAACACTTACATAGTGCTTGCTATGTGCTAGACAGTACCCTACGGGCTTTACAGTGATCGATTCATTACATTTGCATAAAAGTCCCATCATCGATCTCATTATAAAACTGAAAATATTAAGATTCAGAAAGGTCAAGCAATGTGCCCAATGTCACACAGCTAGGCGGAAGCAGAGCAGGATGTAACCCAGGCTCTCCGGCTGTGAAAACAATGCTTTCACTCACGTCCCTGTACTGTGGCAACTCCGATGCACACACGGCCTGTGAAAGCCTGAGCAACCGGCTTCTGCCCACCTTTCCAGCCCCATCCCACACATTGCTCTCTCCACCTCTGCATTCCTGCAGCATGGGTCTGCTTTGGGAAGGACTGCCATTCCTGCTCTGTCCCTCTGCCCCTGTGTCATGCCCCTGCTATTTCCTCTGCTCCTGACAAGGTAGCTTTTATTCCAACTTAAACTCCCAGGAAAGCTTTTTTCAGACCACCAGCCTCCCTCCTACCTATTCTCCAACTAGTTCAAATCTCCTTTTCACAAGTTGGATAGTGTACCATATACCCATAATTCATGTTTTTATCAGTATGCTAGATTTACCTTTATTTGTGTGATTTTTTGTTGTTGTTGTTTTTCTCTCTCAGTAAACCATAAGCTCTATGTTTATTTTTATTGTTACACTTTGGCAGTGTCTGGCACTGAAATAGTCCTTTATGAATGTTACATTTGTGGAATAAACAAATACTACAGAGCCATTTCCATTTCAGCCAGTCATATCGCTGCCCATAGCTAGACTGACCTCCTTAGCAGAAACTTAGAAGCAAATGGGTTTTGTGGATTGATGCCGTTTTTTCATCTCTGGAATTGGAATCCTTACAGAACCTGTAGGGTTTCCAGGGAAGAAGGAGTGTGTTTTCTCTCCCTGGGTTCTTTTGTAAGCCTTCCATGAAGCAATCTCACACCCCTGCCTGACTTAGGAAGGCCAGCATGGTGCCCCTCCAAGTTTCAAAGGTGGGGAAGAAGCCCGGGCCAACCAGTCATCCGTGGTGTCCTCAGCCCCTCCCCGTGTCAGGCAAACATGGGCGTGTCCGTGTCTGGTGGGGCAGGAGCATGGTCCTTCTGCCGTCTGGGGATCTTTTTCATCATCACCTGAAACTGCACCGCTTTGGCTGACTTCCCACCCTACTAGACCGAAAAATCCAGAAGTAGAGAAGAGTGAAGGCAAGTGATAAGCTTGAGTGCTCAGCCATTCAAGGATCCTTTTTATAATTTTTAAAAACCAATATTCACATCTCCCTATGTTCAGAAGTAATATTCACATCCCCCGATATTCCAAAGTAATCTCTGAAGGAGCTAATAACATCCTCATTTTAGAGGTGGGACACTGGAAAACCTGAGACGCGTGCCTGGCAAACCGCAGGGGTGCATCGGGGTTCGAACTCAGGTCTGAATGGCTCTGAATCCCACACTCTCTCCACCTCAAATCAGCGGCTTCATCCTGGCTCCTAAATCTAAAAGAAATGAGTATTTTCAGATTTGGGTATGAGAAATTAAATGCCGAAAGGAACACGTTAAACGTGTTGGCCTCATTAACAAATTCAGTCTAAGAATCCATTTTAAAAGGCTGCAAAGAGATATTTTTACTTATTAAAAGAAAACCTTGCCTTTTATCTTGAAATTTTTAAATTACTAATTATTAACTAAAAAGACAGATGATGATCTGATCATTAAAGATTCTTTTTTGGAAATGAAGAGAAATAAACAAACAACTAAGGTGATGGTAAATAGTCCTATGTAACCCCTTGTTATGAGGAAGAGACAAACAAGTGAAGAATGAAAATAAAATCCTATGAGATTCAGCAATAAATTTTATAAGAGGGACTGTTCTAGAAAATGCTGGAGAGAGAAGTAATTGAAACTGAAGTGAAGAAGAGCTGGGCCCTAAGTTATGAAACTAACCCCCAGGCTATGGGGAGCTCCAGGGCATGCGCAGTACGTAGAAGTCAGTGGGCGTGGACTACAGAGGCAGGGGGATGCAGGGGTGCGGGGAAGGGGGCTGCACAGAGATCCTGATTGGGAGGCTCTGAGAACTGGTCTTTGACGGACTGGTGAGAACAGATCTCTAAGGAACTGGTGGCATGTGCTATTATTATCACTTCCTGAGCTCTTCCACTGCTGAAAGAAAGTTCAGCCAGTCCCAAAAGCCACCTGGTAGATGCCTAAATATTCCCTAGATGGATCTCACTCAATCACCTGGCCTTTTCGATAAAGGAAACTGAAAGAAAGAAAGAGAAAAAAAAGACGGACACTCCAGAACCAGCGTATCTCATCATTCTGGCCTTGGGATGACAGATGAATAGATGGGTGTGTGCTGTTTGTGAAAACCAGCAAATTGTTGCTCTGCCTGAGTGTAACTCAGGAGATGTCTGAGTAGCTAATCAATCAGTTGTGGGCCAACATCCTTCACACGTCCCAGGTGCTGGATCCCTCTTTGCCGGGCTTTTATCTCTACCTTACTAATTTTTACACCTGTTAATCAAACAGATGTAAAGGCAGTGTTTACCTTTGCATTTGAAAAGTTTCTGGCACATAAATACTTACAGGATAAACTATAAACAAAAGTTTTTTTTCACTTAGCAAAATTTGTGTAAGAATCTTAAAGAATGAAAGCAACCCAGGTTTGATTTGGAATGACCATTAGTATCCGTTGTATTCTCTAAGGACAAATGTCTAATATGTGGAGAGCATACAAGAATGTGGGCAACTGACTAGGGAATCAAACCAGCAAATCTGCAAAGGAAAGATTCCTTTTCAAAAAAAAAGGCCTCATTTAGAATTAAATTTGATGCTGAAATTCTAATAAGAACTTGCTTCCATTTTGGTTAAAGGACTTGGCAGTTGGTACACTTCTCCCTCTGAGAAGTCTATATAAAGAGAGGGAATGTAACTTTTCACACACAAATATTATAGCTGCAGGGAAGTTCTGGCAGTGCCAGGATCTAGAGATTTATGCTAGAGTTCACGGAGACGGCTTGCTCTTCGCACCCAGTGCTTCCTGGAGCAGGGACATGGTAGAATGTAGAACCATGTGTTAGGAATGTTTTGCCATGAAGCACATTGTGTGTTTGGCCTGTTGACAAGTAGTCAGGTGTAAATGCAGAGCCTGCAGAGCCCAAATACCTAAACATAGGCTTCTTTCACTCCGCAGTCTGTGGAGAAATTCCCATGCAGCATCAA
>PVKM010008173.1:0-39580 GCA_004027735.1 Carollia perspicillata
ATGCAGAAAATCAGAGCTGGAAGGGCCTCATCCTGCTGGATCATTGTAAAGATGCAAGAACAGAGGCCCGGCTGCGTCAAGAGTTTACTCTGGGTCACACGTATCCGGTAAGTGGCCAAGGTCTAGAATGGAATTTCAGCGCTCTTTCACTTCCCAGTTACAATGTGCACCGCCCTGCGTTCTGCAGACCCAGCCTGCTGCTCCCAGCCACCTTACTTCAGGAGAGTCAGGAGCAGGTGAAATTTCCAGTGCCTGCAGGAAACCACCGAGGGGTTAATCACTCCGGAGGTTTCAAACAGTGCAGGCCTCTTCCTGTCATGTTGGGGTCACGGGGGCCTTATTGTCAGGAGCCCTGTGGTTTGTGTGGGGCTTCGGGGAATCTTATCCCTGTCTGAGTGGAAGTGTGACGGGACAGTGTGTGTGTGGGGGGACTCAGGGAACGGAGGTCCCCTCCTCATGCCATTGTTTCAGCAGATACATTGCTTCCCAGGAAACTTGCTTCCCAGCTCCTGGTGGGGTTCCAGGGAGCTGCACCGTGCTCGGAGCCTGACTTGGAGGGGCCTGAGGGGTTCGAGACACTGCAGACTGAGGGAGGACTGAGATTTTCTATTCTGTAGATTCGGGCCCCAGTGTTAGGCCTAAGATGGTCAGAGTGGGCCCTGACTTAACGGTTTTATAGTCTGGGTGAAATTTTATTTTATTTTTTTAAAAAGATTTATTTATTTATTTTTAGAGAGAGGGGAAGGGAGGGAGAAAGAGAGAGAGAGAGAAACATCAATGTGTGGTTGCCTCTCTCGTGCGCCCCCCACTGGGGACCTGGCTTGCAACCCAGGCATGTGCCCTGACTGGGAATCGAACTGGTGACTCTTTGGTTTGCAGGCTGGCACTCAATCCACTGAGCCACACCAGCCAGGGATGACATTTTATTTTTTTAAGTTGTTCACTGCAAAGTCAGTCAATAAATAAATAAGCAAGTAAACAAATAAATAAATGGCTAGCATTGGATAAATTGAGTCAGAGCGGCTAGCTGGGTTAAATGAAGTCTCAGCAGCCTTGACAGCGTGACCTGCGAGTCACTTAACTGCTCTAAGCCTTAGCATAGTTGTTGGTTCACTTACTCACGCACTCATTTATGAAAGGTTTATCAAGGGCCTTTTATGTGCTATGTGCAAATGTGTGCACAAAGGATAGCTAACACGTGACCCCTGGATGTGTGCACTTATGACAAATGAGTCCCTCCTTTGTCAGGAGAGACCAGGGCACTCAGGATGGAGTTCTGAGAGAGCCCACCAGGGGGCGCGATGGGCTGGAATGCCTGACAACCGGATGCAACCTGATGGTCAGTTCTTTAATGTATTTGGTTTAGCCAATGGTGTTTCTAAAAGATGAGATTTAACTGCCAACTTGGAAGGTTTCACAAAACCCCAGACTCAAGTCTTACCTTGGAAGGCCTGCTGCTCAGGGCCCATGTTTCAACCTGGCAGCTGCTGCCTGAGCTGAGACATGGCTGCGCTAGACTAGCCCTGTGCTTTTCCATTTTCTTTTCTCATCTTCATCCTGCCTCAGTCACGTGCTGTATCTGCCTGGTCCCTCTGAGTGTTTGATATTGTGACCCTGGTGAAGGGCTTGGACCCAGTGTGCTGTGACAGCAACCTGGGGCCTGACTTCCCTGTCCTCAGGGGGACCAATGTTTATGCTAATGTTGCTGGAGGGTGTGGCCTCAGGAGTGTGGTGCTGGGGGAGTGAAGGAGCCCCGAGGTAAACAGGGTGGGAGATGGGCCCAAAGGAACCTCAGAGCGCCTCCCAGGCCATTTTCTGTGTGCAGAGCACTCTGAGAATGGGGGCAAAGGGAGCAAATATTTGGAAGCTGTTACCAGCTGTCACATCCCTTGTTTGGTTTTGGACTTGAGCCAAAAGGAATGGTAAGGAAGGGCATCTGGCATCAGGGTTGATTAGGAGGCTGACAGTGGGTCCTTGAGATGAGGCTTTTGCAGGGGTGCTGGGAGGAAGGTCAGAGTGCACAGGCTCCCAGAGAGGCTGTGAGGCTGCACCTACAGAGTCCTGCTCAGCAGTCTGAGATGGTCACAGCCTCCCCAAGCACCAGTGCACAGTGGGAACTGGTCCCTCTGGTTACAGATGTTGAAATCTCATTGGACCGTGAGGACTGAAAGAAACCTTTCAGGTCACTTTGGTGAGGATTTGTAAATTGGCTCCCCACAAGGCATATTTGGCTCACAACTGTGCTCTGTTTGAACATACGTATTTTAGGAATCAAGGAATTTTGCATAAATGTTGATTTCTGGCTCTTCATGGAGTACTGTGAAGCACTGGGTGACCTGGCATGTGGGGCTCATATTCCATTGGGCAGCTGTGCACTGGGGCTAAGGAGAGGCTGTCCCTTTCAGAGGGCCTGCCTTCTACTTCTCCACAGTCTCCACCACTCCCTATTGCCTTACTCTTGGCTCCCCTCACTCATTTAAGTTACCTGCCTAATTCCTGTATGCATTTGAAATTGTGACTCTGATTTAGACTTGAAAGTTTCAAAATTATCTGTTAATCTCTGAGAACTTTTCAGGAGATGAATTTTAGTTGAAAGCCTCTTACCTAAAACAAATAAAAGTGGAGCTGCTAGGGGGAGAGGCAAGGGTGAGCTTGCTTATTGTGCCCTCTGCCTCTCTTTTGGGGGGCACATGGAGAGAGCCCTGGAGCATTTATGATGTCTAAAGACCACAGATAGCGCCAACGTCATCCCTGCAGAGATGAGGAAACTGAGGCCTAGGAAGGGATCTCAACATCTGTAAGGAAGAGGGCTATCAAAGTTCAGAGAGTAAGTATGTGCCCAAACCAAAACTTGAACCCATTTCTTTACATTCCACGTTGTCTATCTGCCCATCATACCAAAGGTAGCAAATAGGTCTGGTTCATATACTGACTCCTGGCAACCAGAAGTATTGTTTGGTTGGGCTCGGTGGGGGAGCAGACTGAATTGATTAACAATGTCTGCCTAGGGCAGAGGAAAGACTATGAAATTCCTACCACGTATTTACCATCTGTGTTCAATACCATGCTGTTTGCTTCTTAATCTAGGAAGGTAGGTGCCTGGGGACCTGGGAGGAACATTTTCTCTACCTTTAAAGTTGGGCCTGATCCTGGCATCATATCCAGAGGTTCTCCCCATGAGCTTATCCAGGAAGTCCGAGGGAGACATAGGCTTGGGTGCAGAGCGGGCAGCTTCAGCCTCCTTAGAAGCAGCAAGGCTGAGAAGGGAGAGAGGAAAGCAGAGGGTTAGTGATGGCTCTTTCTCAGGCTGCGGTCAGATCCCAGCCTTGCCTAGCCCTTGTAGAACCACCAGAGTGTTCGCAGCCTGAGAAATGGGTAATCCCAATCCTTAATGAGGTAAGACCGAGGGTACAGCCCGAATACCAGCCAGCGTCTTATTGCTGCTGAGGAGCTGCTGATCTTTCCAGGCTGCATCTCTGGGGATCAGACACTTGGCTTCTGGTCTCCCTGGAAGAGGTGACCCTCCCTGGAAGGATTAAGCTCCTGCTAGGCCCAGCCCTGCGTTTTGTGTGCCCGCACACTCCTGGCTCCAGGAACAGCACCACCCGAAAGAATCTTAGTGATCAAGTAGTCCAGGCTTTTCCCGAAGACTTTCTTTGGAATCAGTCACTAGTTAAAAGGAAGAAAAGTTGCATCCGGGAATTTATCAAGCATCTTTTACCCGAGGTCTTCTCGGAACCCTTAACAAGCTTAGATGCTGTGTTTATGGGACTGCTGTCTCATGAAACACGCACTTTAGAAAATGCTCAGTTGGGAAAAGTGGGGCACGGCTGGCAGAAGGGACCGACTCCCCATTCCCACTCACCAAAGTGGTTCAGGTTCTTATTTGTACCATAGCGTGAATTACTGCTGTCTAAGAGCACGCAGATTTCTAGAAGAGTCAAAGTGGGCAGCCCAAGGGCTGAAGAACAATCCGTTGGGCTGCTTTGTGCAAGTGGGCTTTTCTCATCCTGAAGTGATGCCCAGGAGAGAGCTGGGAGCTGGTGCACCCTGTCGTGCGTGCGTGCTGAGGGGCTGGGAAGTGGGAGGCAGTGCGTGTACAGGAACATGTGCCCGCACGTTGCCGGGTAGGACATGGTGTTCCCATTCCCCAGGACTGGGGCCTCCAAGCCATCTTGTGTCCTGGTCCCTCTCCTCTCCGCGCCATACCCGACCCCCCACCCCCGCTGCCACTCGGCAGGTTCTGGCCGTGCTGCCTCCCAGTACAGTTCCCTGTGTTGGGTCCCCACGACCAGGAGTCCTGGTGTTTGTATTTGTTGTTTTTTTGTTCTTTTAATCTCCGACTGTGCCTACTGTGGTGTTTCAAACATAACTGGTGCTGAGTAATTGCACGGTGAATGAATGAGTGAATAATACGCTCCTTTAATTAATCAAATATCCTGGTGAGTAGGGTATTCGTAAATATGCACGTATGGATCAACCATTTGAAAATAATTAGACTATTATACCTACTAATGAAAAAACACTGAGAGCAACTTGGTATTCCTTTGAAGATGCAATAGGTATTCCAGATTATTTAGACATTCGTGCTTAGTGATTTGAAGGCCCCTTATTTATAGAACAAGAGACAGTTTCGATTGACAGGATGAGGGACAAATGCATTTTACTGTTTTTATGTGTGTGATTGTGGGTATTTATGGGTCTGCCTGCAGTGGGCATGTTTCCGGGTGTGATATGTATGTGTGTTCTGTGCACGGGGGTACATATGTGTGGATGTGTGGGAATCAGGGTGTGTATGAGGGTGCTTGTGGATGAATAGTGGATCCTGTCCCATAGATCTGTGTGTGCAAAAACGTGAAGAGCTGGGTCCCTGGGAAGGGTGCTGTTAAGTGGGAATTTAGTATGGGCATTTTGTGTGTATAGGCGGGGCGTATGTCTACATGGGGTGTAGGGGTGACTGTGTGAGATGACTCTGTGGATGCATGTGTGTGGTGTGTGTATTACATGTGTGTGTTCCTGAAATGTGCTGTGAGATGTGACATGGAGCAGGGCGTTTGGAACCAGTGCCATCTCGTGCTGTCTGTGTGGTCTTGGGGAAGTCACTTAACCCCTCTGGACTTTAGTTGCCTCACATGTCAAATTAGTTTTACAGAAGGAGTAACTGAGATAGCACAAGTAAAAACAAATCAAAACACCTAGGACAGTTCTTGGAATGGAGCAGACATTCAATGTATTGTCTTGCTTTTGCCTTGCTCTGTGTGTACGTGTGTTTGAAGTGGTTCAGAGCCAGTCCGGGGGCTTCTCCTGATCCCACTGTACTTTCAGCTGCACTGTGGACCCCATGTGGCTGGGCAGTCCCGCCAGAAACCTCCCACGGCCCACAGGGCGGAGGCACCGCATTCCCAGCCTTTTCTCCATTCAGCACCAGACCAGACTCATGGTTGTTCTATGGCCCTGGTGTGAGCCAAGGGGACCACAGGGATGCAACTGGTGATTCACGACTTCTCTGCTGCTGTAACATACTTCTCGAGCCTCTCCAGGAGGGGCAGTGATGGAGCTTTCATAAGCCCCCCTTCTCCATCCAGCCCCTCTGCTCAGATAATAAGATCTGGGAACATCACACCCCTCCCAGCAGTTACTAGAGTGCGAGCCATCTCTCGGCCCCAAGGCCTCTTTCATCAGCCTGGATCCTACTAGGTGGTACAGCAAAAGCACGAATTTGGCCCGAATTATCCCTTACCATTTGCTATTAGTAAAATGTGCCATTTCATGCCTCAATCTTCCCCAAAGCTGCAGAGTCCTCTGGTTCTCCGAGCTCGCATGTCTGCAGCCAGGCATTTGCCTTCTGGTCAACTAGCCGTTGACTCACTACAAACCCTGCAGGGGAGCTGGACTGGAGGGTGGAGACTCGGACAGGTTAAGTAACGGGCCTCGCATCACACGATGCTTTAATGACAGAAGGAATGAGAACACGTATTTTTAAGTGTTGACTCGCCCCGCGCTACCGTCTAAGGGAAAGCCTTTTATAAATGGTGCAGAGCGTAAATCACGATAGCTGCTAATATCACTAATTGTTTTTGAAGCTTGTTATGTTCTGTTACATCCAAGAAAATCAAAACATTGGTCTGATTTCCAGCAATCCCGATGTACGCAACTCTGAACGTATCACCTAAAGATGGAGAAGAAGTAGCTGTGAATGACCGAATGACCCTCCGTTTTGCCGAGTGATTGACAGTAGAATTCTCTGAAACTCTGACAGTCTCTCTCCTGTGTGCCAGGTACGAGTGGCTTCTGAATTGCCTTGTGTCTGACACTTACCCTTTTACGGAAGGGAACTTTCTGGTCCACGGCTCACAAATGACAAACCAGCGTGATGTGCCATCATGGAGATAATCATGATAGTGAATACAATGGGAAAAAAAACCCTGGAGGAGTTTGAAATTTGGTGTAAATGCTGTTGCTCCAGAGGAAGACCATCATCGCATGCTGGGAGGCGTGAGAGACGTGTTAACCCCCGGGACGTCCTCCTTGAACTAATGAGAGGAACCGAAAGAGGACTGGCTGGATATCCACTGTGAACTGGGCGTCAACCACCTGAAATCGTTCCCATCTCTTACTGCCCTAGCCCAAAATTTCCCTATTTTTCTCTTTTATGAAATATAAAGACTCTGTTTTAATGTCAAAATAGCCACACCCCTCCCCGTGACAATCGTGCATGTGTGTATATCTAGATGTTTGGCAGAGAACTAGTTCAAGGCCCCCCGTGGTGCATCTGCGAGCCAGTGTGGGCGGGCGGGCAGGCGGACAGGCACCGCCAGGCCCTCGCTGCTCGGGAGAAGCGCTGCCTCTGCTGAGCGCAGACGTCTGCCGACAGACCGGCTACTGGACAGAGAGGCCAGGGATGGGGCCTGGACACAGAACCTTTGGTCGGTACGATTTGCTGACCCTATACAAGTATTTGGAAATGATGCAGATTGTTTCAGGGATTATTGCAGTGGCCTGCAGTGAATCAGACTGGGTTTAGATGGATTTGATTAAAAGTAATTTTCAGAAAGATGTGAGTCCTCCTAGGGCCAAGCGACTGCCCCTCACAGGGCAGGCTTATGACGGTGGCTGACTGGGTGGAGAGGCACATTATCTGTCACCTTCTCGTTAGGGCACCTGCCACACTGCGAGACTTTGGTAGTCAGAGGACCTCAGTTTTGACTCCTCATGACCGAGACCCGGGAGAGCCCAGGCACGAGGTTCGCAGTGGGGGTGGCGGCAGCGTGAGGAGGGAAGTGGGTGCTGTGTGGCCTTCTGTGCGCCTCTCCCCGCTCTGCGTTCAGCTTCCCCAGCTGTAAAACGGGGGCTTAGAGTAATCCCTGCGCGCCCTTCTGGCCCGAATCCTGTCGTTCGCCTGCGTCCGAGGCAGTCTTCCTTTTCGCTCGCCTCGTCTCGGGGTCTGAGTTCGTGGGGACCCCTTTGAGGGGATGCGAGTGTGCCCGTGGTGTGTCCTTCCCCCGCCAGCCTCCGGTTTCTCCCCCGTGGGCCGCCTCGCTTTTGGGGGGTTTGTTGACAGAAAGGCCGGATCAATGCTCAGATTTTCGTTCTCCAGTTGCGACGTCAGTTGGAAATGCGGAATCAATATGGATCTGTCCATCTGCATTTCAAATGAGCCGGGGCTGGTGATGGCACTGGGGAGAGACGGTTTTCATCCCACCCAGTCGCCTGGCACCCCGCCACAAACCATGCTGGCTCAGCAGAGGGGGCCCCCCGAGATTCCGTCATCTCCGTGCACCTCGGCAGAGCGGTCAGGAGTAGGGACAGGGAGGAAGGGCGTGGTGAGGGGGAAGGCAGAGCGCGAGGCTGAGGAGAACCCAGGGAAGGACTTGTAGTGGGAGAGGAAGCTTGGGAAGGGAGGGCCCTGGGGCGCGGGGGAGGAAGAGGCGAGTGTGGAAGCCGAGGGTTTGAGGTCCGCCCGGAGCTGCCCTCCAGGATTCGAGGATTCGGTGCGCACGGAGGACGGGAGCCGAGCCGCCCTGGGTGGAAGGGCAGGGGGTTCCCAGAGGCTTGTGGGGAAAGTGGCTTTTTCCAGTAAAACCTGCAGGCTGGGCGTGGAGTTGGCCTGGAAGAAATAGGGAGGAAGAGTGTTCTGGGTAGAAGGAACAGCATGTACAAAGTCTAGAGGAGAGAGAGGACTTGGAGAACTGAAAGTCTGGTGTGTGTATGAGGGAGGGAAGGAGGGGAGAAGGGACAATGAGAGAGAGAGAGAGCGAGAGCGACACGCAGCGAGCTCGGGGACACTGAGTCTGTGGGGCTGGACGGAGTAGGGGCTGGACCCCAGGCCTCTGTCCTCACAGTGGGTCTGAAAGTTAATGGAAGATTATCCCTCCCTAATCCCTTTGCAGTAAAAACAATCTGTCTGGATTTCTCGGTGGTTTCTGGTCAAACCAAACTGAGGCCTGGCCAGGCTGGGGATACGGGCCCTCTGAAGACACCTCCAGCGGGTGTGTGACCAGTGAGGTTCCCAGGTTACTTGTCCTCTGACTTGGGCCAGAACAAACCTTCCCTTTGCCTTGGCAGAGAGGTAGTCCAGTGAGCTGGTGTCTCTTCTGTGCAGAAAGTACCCGGTCCACTAGTTAAGGTCGTTTGAAGGTCAGCCCTGTGTTTCCATGGGCGGCTACCTAATTCACAGTTATGAAGGTCAGGGTGGAATACAGGAAGAAACATTGAGGTGGGGGCTGAGGGACCTGAGGGTAGTCTTGGCTCTTTTTCTAACTTTCTGTGTGGTCTTGGGCTAAGTCTTTTTCCGGGATGGTCCTCAGTTGTGTCTTCTGTGAAATGGCAGTTTTGGACTAGACCAGGCACAGAAAGCGGTTTCACCCTGAGTGCCCACTCCAGTCTGGCAGTGGCTGCTCCGAGAAGGGTTCTGGGCTCCGACTAGCAGGAAAGTGCAGCAGGGTGGGCTGCCGGTCTCTGCCAAGGGACTGCAGACTAGCGTGGTGGCTTGTCTCATTTCCATGGGTCTTCCAGCTCTGAAAGCCTCTGATCCCTCTGCCGTATTAAGCGCCCACCATATAAGGCACCGAGGGGGAGACACAGATAAATATGTCACTGCCTCCGTGTGGGCGGAGTTCGAGTCTGTCTTGTTCAGTGCCTGGCGTGGAGCAGCAATCGATCATCATTTGTTGATGAATAGCCTCTGCCCTCTAATTGTTTATAGTTCAGCAGATAGACTAGATTAGGTGCAGGAGCAATTCTAAGAGGCTGCCATCCAGTCTAGGTGGCATAATTGGATTGCTCTGGTGATTTAGAGAAGAAAGGCAGTATTTGTGGGGAGGTGGGAACATAAATCAGGTAATTTTTCTGAGTTTTATTAATTAAGCCTTTGCGCACATTTAGAAAGACCCAACATTTGCCACTGCTCACGCTGTGAGTTTGGGAGAGAAAGCTTCCTCATGCCTGTGGGCTGTCCTGGGACAGGAAGGGGGAGGTGGAGGGGAGGGCATCCTAGGCTCCTGGGAAGCGGGGAAGCTGGGTGAGGCGGGTGCTCTCTGGCCCTGGGGACAGAACCAGTTTCCTGTCCCTGGCTCTGACTCCCAGAGCCTTGCAGCATGGGCCCTGCTGGTCACCCTCCGCTTTGCCCATGTGTTTGGAAGTGGTTGCATCCTTAGGTCAACATCTGGCTTTCCCCAGCCAGCTGTGCAATTTGGATTTTATCCGATTGCAGTAAGGGGCTTAGGCTGACCCGGAGTGCCTGACATTTTATTACTCTCACTCCGTGATCTGCTAAGCACCTCTGGGAGCGGAATGCACAGTTCTCATGCTCTGAGCCCAATTATCCCAGGGAACGAGCCATCCTCCCCCCTCCTGTCCCGTCTCCCACAGCTATAGCTGCTTCCTATCAGGAACTCTTATCTGGGTAAAAAGCACATGCATTCGAATACAATTCTCTACCACAGTAAGATACAGTTTTGTATCCTTGCATCTGGTTCTTCCTCTGCCCCTAGGGAAGTCTGATTCTCTGGGGATCTCTCATACTCCTTATCACTACTTCCAGTCTGTTCCTCTGGCCAGCTGTCCATCCACTGGCTCTCCTGCTTTATTTTATGACTCCCCCCCACCCAAAGCAGGGCCAGGAGGATGGTGAGGAGAATGAGGTGCCCAGCAACATTTAAGGAGGCACTCGTTCTCAGGCATGTACATGTGGCAGTCCTGCACTTGCTGGATCCCAAAAATGAGTGCCTCCTTAACTTTTTGCCCTGGGTCGTTGAGTTCACTTGCTGTACCCTAATCCTGGTCCTGCTACAGCATCAGAGGCCTTCAAACCCAGTCTATCTAGGGTAGCGTTCCCTGTGGATGGTCACCTGGAGAGGGAGTCTCTACTTCTCACAGCCTCTCATTTTGTTTCCAAAAAGCTTCATTTTTATTTTTTTGTTTGGTGGCAGAAAAACAAAACCCACCCCACCATTATCTATCTTATCATTTTATCCAGCCTGAGAGGCAGGGATGGTTTCACAAATAAAACTGAGACGCGTGTGTCTTGTTCCAGTTCTGGCACACCACGCTGTATTTGGTTAAGTTACGTCTGCGCTCCCTGTTTCTCACTTCTCCTTACTCCATGTGCGAGTTGCAAGGCTGGGACCATGGCAGCCCCAGGCGTTTTCTGCTTCAAGCTCAACCTGCAGCTCTCTGCCTTCCTATGTCTTGGAACTGGGGCAATCAGGTATCATGTAGACAAGACCCTGAAAGAATGATTTTTGCAAGCTTCATTCCAGGCTCTTAATAAATGCAGTTTTCATGGAGCATAGAGCCTGGCCTACACTCAGGGATCAATAATTACTTGTTAAACAGGTGGTAGACACCTTGCATTCCAGAGGGATTTACCTATGCAGGTACTTGGCATCGGTGATGTGATTTCAGTCCTAGCCCTGATGCCTTAGTCAGTCCCTGGGGAAAAACACCTGGTGTCCTCTGGGAAAGGCCAAGGCCAGAGAACGGGAGAAGAAGCTGTCCTGTTTCTTTCAAAAGCATCCATAACCCTCCACGGAATGACCCAGACTGGTGGGCAAGGTCCAACTTTTGTGCATAAAACTTACACATCTCCCCACTTAGCGTACTAATTATAATTCTATAATGACCTCCTCACTTTGCCCTGACCATCCCTATATGTCTTACTTGGGGAAGTTTTCCTGTGCCTCTGGCTTAAGCCTGTGGTCATCAAGAAGGCCTCCAGATGAGTTACAATGTGAGGAGCCCAGGAGGATTCTTCAGAGGCTTGAGTGCTGGAGAACAGAACTCTGGGTGTCCCCCTGCCAGAGTCAAAGCTCCTAGCTGGTCTTGCATAATCAGCATGCACCCCACGAGTTGGACAGGGGAGCAAATGGCTCTCATTTCCTTCAATGCAGCTTTCTTTTTAATTAGATAAATCTCATTGGAAAAGTACATCTTTACAGAGAATGGAGCTCTGGGCTTCTGGACTATAAGTTTAGGGGAAAAAGATTGCATTAATCAGCAGGGATTGGTCACTTGAGGTCACAAAGAGCTGGGAGTATAAATATCAAGGAGAATTAATAATAGGCTGAAAACAGATAAAGACATGGTATTAGCTAATGATAGTAATAGCTACCCTTCCCTTCCTACTTACTGTGTGCCGGTACTTGAGATATGCTGGAGTATTTAATCTTCCCTACCGTCCTGTGACGATGACCTCATTCCCTCCGCTCTGCAGGTGAGGAGGGCGACACCTGCATTTTCAGAGGTTCAGCTGAGGTTCTACAGCCGGCAAATGGCAGAGCTCTCCAGCTAGCGGGTCTCCACAGCCCACACTATTGACCACTGAACCTGTTGACTCTTCCAAGTGACAGTGATTTGCAAAGTCCCTCTGAGGAGCTGCTCTGGCTCACGATGCGAATGTCTGCCTGACTCTTTGGAGTTACAGGGAGAATTCAAGGAGCTCTGGCAACGGGAAAGTGTGGGCTGACACCGGGTTATGACCAGTGTCACACCAATCATGCTTTCAGTTCACATGGCACGCCCAGGTCCTTCTCTCAGACCGCCCCCGCGACAGCACCTCCATGTGCAGGTGACAACTCGGAGGCTCGCCTGAAGGTTGAGAGAGCTGTGCAGGGTCCCGGGTGCCAGAGCCGCAGTGTGACTGAGGCCTCCATGTCTGCTCCGGGGCATCTCCTGCTCGACTACCTTCAGTTCCTTCCCAGAGGGCAAGAGGGGGGTGGGTGAATGCTGCCTTTTATTTTATTAAATTTATGGGGTGGCGTTGGTTGATAGAATTACATAGGGTTCACGTGTGCAACTCCACAACACATCATCTGTATATTGTATTGTGTGTTGGCCACCAAACGCTTCTTGATTATTCATTAGATCGTCTCTCAGAACTTCTCTGTAGTCAGCTTGCCTTTCATTTTATTTTTCTCCATCTGAGTTCACTCGTCTTGAAAATATGATCTGCCTTTGCCAATGGCAGGTGCTGTTTGAATGGCAAAAGCTCGCGGTGCCTTCACAGATGCCGTGCCAATGAACGCTTTTCCTCCTCGGGTCCGTCAACCTTTTCCATTTGCTAGGCGCTTTGAGGTGATCATCATTTTGTTGGAGATAGCATTAATTTATTACTTCACTTATTTGCTTACTTATCCAAAATAATCACAGATGCCTGCTATATATCAGAGATGGTGCTAGGTGATTGAACAGGACATGAATAATAAAATAATAACAGCTAGCCCCTGTTGAGGGGTTAGACAGTGCCAGGCATTTCACTAAGAGTTTTTTTTTTTTTTTTTAATAAGACATTTATATTATTTTTTGTTTGAAATTTTATTTATCCACTTTTAGAGAGAAGGGAAGAGAGGGAGAGAAATGTCAATGTGAGGTTGCCTCTCACACACCCCCCTACTGGGGACCTGGCCCACAACCCAGGCCTGTGCCCTGACTGGGAATCGAACCAGCGACCCTTTGGTTCGCAAGCCAGCACTCAATCCACTGAGCCACACCAGCCAGGGCTCACCAAGAGCTTTACCTCTGACATTTAATCCTGAATGGAATCCTGTGGGTTGGGCATCATTTATTTTACTGACGAAGAAACTGAGGGTCGTAGAGGATAAATAACTTATCCAGGTACCCCTGACCCCACAGACCTCTCTCTTACCTGCATCAGTAGTGAATATGTCAGAACCCTTGTTTTCCGAGAGCTCCCGGACTAATAGAGGGGAACCTGTGTGAGGACAAGGGAGCGCTGGAACGTCTGGGCCCTGTTAGAGAACAACACATCACTCTCCTCTCCCAAGTCTGTACTAGTTCAAACCTATACTGAAAACTAAGCCGGGATACAATGAACCTGTAGAAAATGCATTAGCAAAATGGGCTATTTTGTCCCGGAGAAAACCTGTTTTCCTACAAAGTGAAGACCACCCATGTGGTCTTCGAGCATCCAAAAGACTGATTCGAAGGAGAATGTTGAGAAAATAAACCATCCTCCCGGGGCACTGAGGAAAAAATGACTTTAAATTGTAAAAACAGCAACTTGGATTAAAACCTGAAGCCGCCTTTAATAAACTGACTAGTCTTCAGGCTGAGAACACTTCACTGTGAGTTGAGAGGGCTTAGCTGAAGTGGGCATTTGTATGTAAATAGAGAATTTATGGGAGCCTGGGGCTCGAATCGAGCTCCGAGCGGCCCAGCTCTAAGTGGCCGAGCCCCCTGTCGATTCCGAATCCTCCAGACGGAGAGCTGCAGCGGTGCTCAGCGGCGTGGAACTCCTTTGCCTCGCTCGGCAGGTTCCAAAGTCTTGGGGAAGGTGTAGGTAAAAAAGCCTTAGAATTATGGGTGCTGGTCTTCTTGTGCATTAAAAAAAAACACATTTATTGAGCACCTGCTGTAAATTAATGACTATATCATAACTCTACAATGTCAGGGGGGGTGATCATCTTCATTTTGTAGGTGGGAAAACAGACTTAGAGGTTAACTAACAACAATAGCAATTGCTACCAATGATTGTACACTTTCTGGGTGCCATGCACGGCGCTGAGCCACTCACCAAATCTATGAAGAAGGTACCACTTTCTTTTCTTTTTGAAGATTTTATGTATTTATTTTCAGAAAGAGGGGAAGGGATGGAGAAAGAGAAGGAGAGAAGCATCAATGTGTGAAAGAAACAATCAACTGCCTCGCGCACACCCCCAAATGGGGAGCTGGCCTGCAACCCATGCATGTGCCCTGTCCTGGTATCGAACCAGAGACCTTTCACTTTGCAGGCACTAGATCCACTGAGCCACACCAGCCAGGGCCCATTTTCTCTTTTCTTTTTCAGTTGAGGACACTGAGGCCTGGAGAGGTTAAATGACTTAATCAAGGTGCTTGGGTGGCAGAGTTGATACATGAATCTAAATGAGGTAGAATTTGGCATAAGTTTTGAAGCAGCTGTTCAAATGTTGCTTAAAACAGCTTACTCAACGTGAATGTGCATTGTTTTAAGTCTCTGCTGCTCTGTGGGTTAGTACGAGTTTCAATCTGGAGTATTTACAGAGGAGAATGGAGGAGGCGGGGTGTGAGCGAAACCTGTGGGTCTTAATGAGATGAGAGAAAGATAGACAGGTGCTATGGCCAGTGCCCCTTCTTGGTTTTGGGCTGAGGGAGGGCTAATGCCCAAGGGGTAGCAGGGGTTACTGCTGAGTCTTTTCCTTCTAGGTGTTTTTTCCTTTCTACCCTGCACCTCAGGATCCCCCAGGTGCTTTACCTCTTTGTAGCTCGTGGGGGGACCAAGCAGGGGCCCCAAATTCCTCTACTCCCTGCTTCTTGTTGTATGTCACTGAGGCAGAGAGAGCCAGCCTAGGGATGGGACAAGCTATGGATGTGGAGTCAGGAACCCTGGGTTAGACTCTCCTGCTCGGATCCTTTCTCCTGTGACCTTGAGCAAGGCCACCACTTTTATTGTATTTAAGCACCAGTTTACTCATCCACTGAGTGTAGATACCTCCTGTCCTAATTTATAAATTACTATTTGAAATCATGTTGAAGATGGCATAAGACACTGCACAAATGAAGACCTATTTCTGGATTGAACCAGGGGCATGCTCCGGGGGAAGCGCACGGACTCCTATCAGGCCCAGGCTCTGCCGTCTGCCAGCTGCGCAGCCTCGGACACGTTCCCCATCCTGCCTGCCTTGGTGTCTCCATCTGTTAGGTGGGGGCAATGGAAGCTGCTCTCACGGGGCTGCTGCGGAGCAGAGCTGTTCTTGCCAGGGCTTACTTCGGTGCCTGGCAAACGGTACACGTTTGATGTGATTGTTAGCGATTGAGAGAGAACTGGTTGTCTAGGCTCTACGATAGGGGATGAATACGTGAACTTCTAGAGGCTTCTTTGTGCTCTGTGCTGGAATCTTCAAGGACCACCGCTCTCATACCTGGAGGGGAACCACAGTGCTCTCAGGTAATCATTCTGCTGTGCTCTTTGTAAGCAGTGCATTAATGGCGTTGCTTTGATGTTTTGATCAATGGGATTAAGGTGAGCCACTAGCAGCAGGGCAGTGATTGCCACTGTGCAGATGGGACTGTCCAGTGGCGAAAACTGTCCCCTGCACACTGGCTGGCTGTCCTCAGACCAGGTTCTTCCAGCCCTTAACAAAGTAACACTTTCCTCTGATGATTAAAGCAATAAGCGTGCATTGGAAACATACCACAAGGACCAAAGAAAAATGGAAAACCCACTGGAAGTTTCGCTATCTAGATGCTATTGTTAATATATGAGGAAATCTCTTCTAGTTTTTTTCCTCTAAAGATTATAATCAATTTTTCCCCTGCTTTTTTACAGAAGACTCTAAATGAGCACTTTCTCTTCTTATTAAACCTTTAGAAACATGATTATAAATGACCACCTAGGTCAGTGTGTGGCTGTGTTAGCCTTCAGTGAGCTAATCCTCCCTCGATGATGGGCACTTATATCATGTTCAATTTTTCACTGCTATAAATTATGCTGTGAAAACCCCCTTGGTCACAAACCTCCACTCACGTCCTAGAAGCAAAATTTTGCTGAGTCAAAGGGCATGAATATTTCTGAGGCAGAAAAGCTGTATCTGTGTAAAGGAGCCCTCTACCCAGGCCAGCAACTGGGCTCCTCATTGCAAATTCATCCTCCAAAAGGCGGGGTCTGCCTCAGGAAGAATCATTTGTATTGTACACGGTTGGCCCCGTATGGTGCTATATGCTTCTTTAAAATAAAACTGCCCTGCCTATGACTTCTGTTTGTGTCCTAATCAATTCTTTGTTTCTGAAAGTCCTTACAAATTGCAAACTACCCATGTGGGAGAGGTAGGGTTGTATGGTAGACACCAGGCTGATTCTGCCACACAGCTGTGTGATCTTGGGCAAGTCTCTTACCCTGCTCAAGTCTGCTTATCGATAAATCAAGGGTAATAATGGTGCTCCTAGGATTGGTGGGGTGAATGGAGCAAAATAAGTGTCAAGTGCTGCTACAGTGCCAGGCACGCAGAAAATACTCAGTACGTTAGCCATTAATACCAATAGAAATTAAAGTTTCTGTTCATAAAGGTCAAATATTCTTCACTAAACTTTTATGCCAGTCTAGGTTGCACCTGGTCATTCTGAAGAACCTTAGACAAATCTAAAGACCAAAAGGGTCAAGTGTGGCAGGACGCACTGGCCGAGGGCTATGCACTGTGCTTCGAATCTTGGCTGATTATTTATGTTCCATTGCAGGTCCCGCATTTTAAGAGGGACATTAGCAGGTGGGAGCAGGCCCAGAAAAGAACAACTGGGCTGGTAACAAACCTGAACTTGACCAGTAAGGAATAATTAAGGGCTCTGTGGCTGTTTGGCTCAGAGAAGACTTTTTTTTAGACAGAGAAATCATTTTTTTTTTTACAAATCCCTATTGGGCTGTCATAGGGAAGAAGGTTTCAACCTTATAAAATAATATTCGTGAGTATTTACTCTTTGCCAGACGCTGAGCTAAGCCCTTTGCAAACACTACTTATTTTTTCCTCCAGAACACTTTATGAGGTACATATTTGTGTTTGTACTATACAGATTAGGTGACCCCAGGCACGGATGGCAGAAGTGACTTAGCTGAAAGTCCAATGGCTAGTAGGGGGTAGGGTAGGAATAGAACCATAACTATCTGATTTCATAGTTTAGGTACCTTCAATAGCCCCCTGACATGTTCTAGGTGACCAGGGAAGGCGGATAGGACTTGCAAATAGGGAGGCAGCCGCCTAAAGAATGTGAGGAGAGACTGTTTTGACAATTAGATCCACCCAGTAATGGAGGAGGCTGCCTTAAGCAGACAGCGAGTTTCTTATTGCTGGAAGTGTGAGTGTACACAGGCTGCACTGTTCTCGGCATGCTCTCCAGGTGCACCAGCCGAGGGGGGCGGCTAGAATTGTGACCTCACTGCTGACTTGTATGCCCGTGAAAGTTACTTAACTTCTCTTAGCCTCAGTTTCCTCACCTGTAAACTAGGAGTACTTCATCCCAATTTTAAGATTGTTGGGAAGAGTAAAAAATTCAGATTAATCGCTGAGCCGAGAACCTGGCATTCAGCAGTTGCTCATTGTATGTTGTATGTTGTATGTTACCTATGGCCTTGTATTTGCACCTGTCGTTTTCACTTATACAGTGACACTCTATTCACTTCTTCACTGGGGTCAGTTACAGATTTGGGGACACTACCTGTGGAGTTGGAATTCTACCTCTCTTCTGCAGAGGCCGGTGTCTGCCAGCTTCTGGCCCCTCAGGCAAACAGCAGGTTGGACTTTGAAACAGGGGCAGTGACGCATAAATGAAAGGATGTTTAGACTGGAATGTTAAGCAACAGTGTAGGTATTATCGGGAGAGAGGTTAGAACCATTTCACCTTATTGAGCAATTATCAGTGGGTCAGAAGGGCCCGCCGTGTGCCCGGCACAGTTGGAGGCGCTGTCTCTGTCTCTGTTGCTGAGGGCCTCAGGGCCTGGGGTGGCTCAGGCAACTGTGCAAGGAGGACGGGGCTGAGTGTCATTCTCTGCTAAATCCGTTGGCACTGGGCAGGTAGGGAAGGGGTGCTTATAGGCAAGGGGCTGTGGAAGATGACCTTGGAAGATCCTTTCCACCCTGGGATTTTCTCCGTTTGGTGGTTCCCAGGACTGAGTCCTCCCAGGCACCATGCGGTAATGCTGCACTGCCGGCTCCCTTGGGCACATTTCTCTAGTCCTTCCCCGCTGGGAATATGCTAATCATTGTTCCTCAGCAGACTTGGATGGAGAACTGGGCAGCATCCTGCCTCTTTCCCCTTCCTCCTCTGGGGCTCCTGTTCTGCAGGCACCAGCCGTGTCTCCCACCAGCCAGCAGGACCCATGGAGTCGGCTGGCTGAGGACAGAGCTTTTGTTGTTGTTAACTCCTGATGTGAGAGTTCTTTCCTTTCAACCAGACAAGTGGACTCCAGCTGCTTTGGGGGATGCCCTCCTTTCTTCCTTCTCTCCTTTGCTCCTTCTCTCATTAGCATTTGCTTCTTCCCACCTACATTTCTCTCCTCGTCTGGACCTCCACCTCCTTCCTTTTTCTTTCATTTGTTTCTGAATCCTAGAATGATGGCGCTAAAAGAGATCTTAGAAGTCATCCAATACATCCACCCACCCATTTTACAGATGAGGATACTGTGCTCCAGAGAGGGAAAGAGATGCACCCAGTGAGTTCTTGGCCGAACCAGAGTGCTTGTCCCTCTTTACTTTTCTTCATGTCTCCCTCTCCCTCTTTTGTTTCCCCCTTTCTATTTCTTTCCTTCTTTTTCTTTGAAAAATAATTTATTTACTTTTAAGATTTTATTTATTTATTTTATTTTTTAAAAAGATTTTATTTATTTATCTTTAGAGGGGAAGGGTTAGGGAGAGAAATATCAATGTGTGGTTGCCTCTTGTGTGTCCCCTGCTGGGAACCGGTCTGCAACCCAGGCATGTGTCCTGACTGGGAATCGAACCGCGATCCTTTGGTTCACAGGCCCGTGCTCAATCCACTGAGCTACACCAGCCAGGGCTATTTATTCATTTTTAGATAGAGAGGAAGGGAGGGAGAAAGAGAGGGAGAAAAACATCACTGTGTGGTTGCCTCCTGCGTACTCCGGGCATGTGCCCTGATTGGGGACCTGGCCCACCACCAGGCACTGGGCAATGGAACTAGTGACCCTTTGGTTCGTAGGCTGGCACTCAACCCACTGAGCCACACCAGGCAGGGCTATTTCTTATTCTCTTTTGAAAATATGTCCCATCCTGCATTTGTTCTAAAAACCCAAGCCTAATTTAATTCTGGCCTTCCATTTCTCTGGGATAGTTTCCATTCAGTGAACTGACTTCAGTGGAAAAGCAACTTCCTTTTGCTCAGAAGATTCTTCCAAACACACCAGTCTCAGCCTCCAGGCTGGTTTTCACTTGTTTTAATCAACTGGGCCCTGGTTCAGATCACTGCAAATGCTTTTTTTCTCTACCTGGTGCAGGTTGTCTTTTACTAAGGTGGGCTCCAGGTTTGATTGCATCACACCTTTGCTCTCTGACATTCTTTTAAAAAATCTATTTTTCAGCTTTCAAAAGTTATATATATATATGTGTATGTGTGTATACATACATACATACATATATATATATATATATAAAACATGCAAGCATTACTGGAATATTTAATGCAGGAAGTAAATGTCCCCCATCGTCTCATTCGCAATAGATAATCACAACTATAAACAGTTTTGGGCCCACTTCTCTGGACTTTTTTCCCCACATGAGAACAATAAAACAGTTAAAAAATAAAACTGGGATCCTACTATGCGTTCTGTTTTGCTACTTGCTTCCCCTCCCACCCAACCCCCCATTTAGTCTTTCATTTTGGATATTTCCGACTCTTCTGCATGGAATGAGGCCACCTGCCTTTGGGGTTTGCTGGTTACGAGACTTTGGATGAATCACTGCTCCTCTCAGGGGTTCTGTTTGCTCATCGATAAAAGGGAACAGCCGTCTTGCACCTCCCATCTCCTATGATTAAGGCTCAAGTGGAAGTGTAGGCACCCTGGGGCAGCTGCTAGTGGACCGTTCTCTGTCCCATTATCCTGTTTTACTAGGTTTACAGCACCAGCCACGGCCTGAATTCTGTGGTCTCGCAAGTTGTTCCTTTGTTTGTTCCCCCCTCTAGGGGTAAAGTTGGGTGAGAGATGGGACCGTGTCTATTCTGCTCATCACCGTTCTCTCCCCAGAACTTAGAACAACTGCTGGCATATAGTAAGAATTCAGTACATATTTTTGGATAATGAACACATTATCCACTTTCAGCTGGGCTTCCAATGGACGAAAGGCCCACCGGAAGGGAACAGAGCAGAGCAGGACTGGGCTGAGCTTGGGCGATGGACAGCTGGCCGAGCCGGTGCCCTCGAGCTCCACTGCACCCAGCTTGCCTGTTCCGCAAGCCCTGTTCCTCTGCCTGCATCGTTCTCTCTTGGCACTCGTTGCCACCTGCTGAATTAGTCATTCTTTATGGCTAATTTTCTTAAGTGTCCTGACTCCTAGGAAATTGTCTTCAACTTTGTACTGTCTTCCCACCTCCAGGCAGGGTTAGTCAGACCCTTCTTTATGCTCCCACAATGCTTCGCACCTCTCCCTCCTGAAAACCAGTAATCATGGCTTTCCTGCTTCGCACAGTTGCTATGTGCCACGTACACTGCTAGCCCTCTACATGCCTTCTTCCATTTCATCCTTTAGTGTGATCTGTCAGGGAGGGATAATTATCACTGCCACTTTACAGAAGAGGAAAACTGAGGCTTAGGAGTCTTAGAAACAATCTTGCTCCAAGGCATTCAGCTAGCAAGTTGTGTAACCAGGACTCTGGATCATATCTGGCCGATTCCCAAGCTAGAGGTTTTAACTGCTAGGCCCTTTGTGAACCAACTTAATTTAAGAATTATGCAATGATGGCTGGAAAGACCCATTGTCTTTACACAGTCTGATCTTACTTCAGGGATGGGAAAACTGAGATTCAGTCGCAAAGTCAGAGCAGGGCCCATGGGGGAAGGAAGTCTCCCTCTAATCTCTAGGCTATCCAATCTGAGGCAGCATGGGGAGGACATCTTCTACTGAACCTTGTCACCCTCTTATTCAGGAAGCGTAACTTTTTATATTTGAAGGCAGAGTCGACGAATCCCTCCAAGCCCCTTCTGTCTGGGCATGATGCTATCTTTCCTTGGCTCCTGTGCAGGGTTTTCCAATTCTACCAGATGGTTTAGGTCCAATCAAGAAAACTATCTCCAATGAAGTCCATGCCTTCTGTCCAATTACAAACCATTTTAGAAAGTTCACCTTGTCCCACGGAAGGGGCTTCTTCGTAGACCCAGGTAACGGCGGGGAGTATCCTTGTCTGGGATGGCTCAGATGTCTCGGGGGGCCCAGAATTTGGACGTACTTGGCCACCCAGCAAGGATAAGGCTGAACAGTGACTGAGTCAGGGCTGAGCTGCTGCGTCTAGCTCGCTGTCACTGTGACTCATTTCTTGGAGCAAAACGGGTCACAGTGAGACACAGCAGTGATTTGGGGTTGGCTGGGTAGAAGCCTTCTGATCCTGGGCTTCTGCAGAGCCAATAAGAGGAGGGTAGGCGCAGACTCCTGGGGACAAAGCAATTCAATTGCACAAGCACTGAATATCTAACATTCGTGAGCCACGGGGATGATACTACCTGTGAGGGGAAGTGGAACAGTTAAAACCCTGGGTAGTACCGGAGTTTGTGTCCCTTGCCTTCTTGTTGGCCTTTCACAGGCACTGAGAACTTCATTCACTTTCTAGTCATTGAAGAGCTTACAGTTCCGCAGCAAAGTTAGGGCACCTAAGTGTACTCAAGTCCACTTAGAGTGAACTGAGTGCTGAAAGAGAAGCCTACGTTTCCAAAGGGATTTAGGACAGAGGGTCCTGCCCGGTCAGGGGTAGGGATAGTGGCAGTCCAGGGGGCTCCTCAAGGAGAAAGCGATGTGAGGGTGGGCCTGGGGCCTAGGATCCCAGAGCAGTGGGGAGGGAATGCCATTTGTTAAGGGCGTGTGCTCTGCTCAGAGAGAGGACTCCAAAGGTGACTGTTTTATCTACTTGAGCAAAGTGCTAAGATAATAGCTCATGGAAGTTGCAGAGGGAAGATTCAAAAATAATTCAGCTTGGATCCAAAGCTTGGGGCATGTCTTTCATGGCGGAAATGAGGAAAGGGGCTTTTCTAGAGGTGTGGAGGGATAGACAACCACGTGAGAAAGTCCAGAGGCGAGAATGGTGGCACGTTTCAGAGACCCCTGAGAAAGTCGGTTGGAGCTGGGATTTGGAAGAGGAGCTGGGAATGGTGGTGGGGGCTGGACTGCGGTGAGCCGAGAGTAGTGTGATGCCGAAACCTGGCGCTCGCAGCGAGAGGTGGCCCAGATGCAAAAGTGACTGAGGGTAGACCTGTGTGTACTACGCCAAGGTATTGACAAGTGAAAAAGGGAAGGGGCAGAATGTGGTGTTTAGGACAAATCATTTCTGTAAAGCAGAAACAGTTCACTGTCGTAGCAAAGCAGGTAAAGGCTCTCTGAAGCCAGACTGCTTGGATTTCCGTCTGGCCCCGCTGTTTCCAAGCTGGGCAATCCTAGGAAAAGTATTTTAGCTCTCTGTTTTCTCGTCTGTAACCTCATCCATAAAAAGGGACGAATAATAGCATATACTTTATAGGATTGTCCTGAGAAGGACATGGGTTAAAACATACTACACTTTTAGGAAGGTGTCAGGCACGTAGCAAGCACTCACGTTTTTGTCGTTATCATGCTATTAAAATCATTTGCAGAGATGAATATCAAACCCTTTAAGTGATTTACCCCAGGGAGTAAGATTTCTCTGTATTTTAGTTCTAAACATATCTCCCTATGTGGTTTAAATATTTGATAACAAACATGTACAATGTTTATTATGTAAACAAACCAACCAGCAAGTTTATTTCAGGAGCTGATATTAGGAGACATAGATGTCTGTTGTATTTTTTCCTTCTGCTAGCAACGGGCCTGCTAGGGGCACATTAAGGGACGTCTCTGGTGTCCTTCAGAGGACTCTTAGAAACAGGTGTCTGAGGCAGCACTGCCTGGTTCTCTCACAGGCCGTGACTAAGAGACACCCACTAAGTGGTGGTCCTGAAGGAGAGCCAGCCCAGCCCTCGCTGCCGCTCTCCAGTGTGCCCCCCGCCCCCGGCCTGGAGGTGTTCTGAGTTGGGGCTGCTTTGCGTGTGGCAGGCCTGGAGCTTGTGGTGAGGCCTCCAGGGCTGGAGGCTGGGCGGCCTCTCCAACCTCTCTCACTGAACAGACAGGGGAACCAGGTGCACACAGCCCTGTGTTTGGGGTTAGAGCGTGAGGCTTGGAAAGGTCTTTGGTCTAAGTACTAGGGAGTAGCAATTAAAAAAAATTAATAACAGACCAGAGGATGTGCTGTCCTTCTTCCTGACCTCCCAACTCAGTCAGAAATTCTCTCCCATAGTCCTCGACAGCTTTCCCAATGGAGTGACTTTGGTCACAAGGCAGGTGGAACAGAGAAGAGGGGATGGGCTGCTGTCACCTGTCTCTACCCTCAGAGCTCCAACCCTGTAGCTCTGAGACAGGGTGGAAGTCAGCACCATTTTCTTCCAAATGAAGGATGCAGACCAAACACTCATATCTAGTTATAGATGTATGTTAACTTCATTAGTGTCTAGAATCACTTGCAAGCCATTGATGATCTGGAGCAGCCAACTCTGCCCCTCCCCCTCTTCCAGTTCAGTCTCCACCCTCCTCCCTGGAGTGACCATGGTAGTGCAGTAGTTGAGCAGTGGTTAAAAGAGTGTTTCCTGGGGTCAGACCTGTTCTGGAAGCCTGGCTCTGCCTCTTACTAGTTGTCTTGCTTTGGGCAAGTTACATAATCTCTTTATGCCTCAGTTTGTTACCTGTAAAATGGGAATATAATACTGCTTATGTCTAAGGACTTTTGTGGGCTTAGAAGATGAAGCATATGGTTGTTAGCACAGTACCCACTGTTGAATAAACACTCGATAGTACTGTTTATTATCAGTGAGTGGTTGCAGTCAAGGTTGAGAGGGAGCATTACGAGGGAGGGAGCGGGGCAGGGAGAGAGAGTTCTGGAAGAAAGGAGTGTCTACCTGAGGTGTCTATTAACATCGAAGACGCACGTGGTCCGGGCCCAGCAGTCCCAGCTCTTGTTCTCGTTATCTGCCTGGACAGCTGTCACATGTGTTCACAGAGATGTAGGTGCCCTGTGATTATAGCTGCACTGATTGTAGTGGGAAAATTAGAAGAAACGTAAATGCCCATCAGCAAGGTGATGGCTATAAACAATGGGAAATCCATGGCAGAGTGGCCTGCCGCAGTTAAAGGTCAGAGGTGAGCTGGGAGCCCAACGAGGCAGCTTCCCGAGACGTGCTGGCGTGCGCACAGGACAAACTGCAGAACCACATGGGAGGTATGACTCCATGAAGTGACGGTATAGATACGGCAATAGATAGTACATGTACTTCAATAGATTTCAGTATGTTTCAACATATGGGTGTATAACTACTGGAATAAATATATCATCATTTCATGTGTGTATACAAACAGAATAAAAGCGATCAGGTAAGAAGCTCCTTAAAGAAATAAAAGCTGGGATGGACCTGGAGATCGTTATCGAAGGGGATTTTAGGCTTACATCTAGTTTTAGAACTTAAAAAAAAAGAATGTATGCATGTATGGTACAATTCAAAAGGATCACAAACCGGGAAAGAAATGCCCATCTGGCTAAGAATCGGAAGGAAAGGACTCTGTCAAAGCAAAGCCCGATGGGAAATTCCCAGCTCTTCTGCCACAGGCCTCTTTCCACCCCTGCAGCCCACTGGCCACGGTGAGGGCTGCTGGCCTCATATCTGTGCCAGCTCACAGGGCGGCAGCTTTAAGAGGAACGTATAAAGAGGAATAGATGCAAAGCAGAGAGGGCCAGGGATGTGCATGGAGCCCAGCTTTAGGGGAGAAGAGGCGGTGTGGTTGGCCAGGAGGAAGGAGATCTGCATTTGAATCCTGGCTTTGCTCTGAGGTTAACAGTTTGGTCCTAGGCAAGCCGTCTTTCTTCTCCAAGCCTCAGTTTTCTCAGCTTTAAAATGGAGGTCGTAGCCACTGTTTTGTTTTTCTCAAGATGATCGGAAAACTCACCTGGGGTCGTAGATGTGAAATACTCTCTATACACTCTCTATAACTGTGGAGGGCTCTTGTCCGAGCGATGGCCTGCGGGCCTGGCAGTGAGGACCGCAGTCCTCACTGGCCTTGCCGCGGTCCTCTGGAGCCAGGAGTGCTGAAGAACTGAGCATGCGCGGCAGTGAGCATGCAGCTCTCAAAGGCCCAAGGTCAGAGCAGTTACCCTGCTCCATGGGAAGGATCCTAACGTGCTTTGGTGGACAGGGTGATAGGTCAAAGAGGTAGAGAAGAAGGGAGGACAGGGGTCAAAGTCGGTCAGACGGTGGAACGGGCAGCAGCCTCTGCACATCTGGGAGGGCGAGGTGGGCCTCTGGTCATGCAGGGGTGTGGGTGCACCGTGCACGGGAAGACTGGCCTGAGATCATCCTCGGAGGAAGAACCCACGGGTTCCCTCCTGAGCACCTGCCTCTTCCATCTGTTCCGACAGACTCTCATTGTGGTGTCCCAGGGTTCAGAGCCCATTCTGCAGGAGCCCCTCTCTTATGCAATGTCACCGCATGGGGGCTCCCCACCATGGGAGTGAGAGCTTTTGGGGCACCAGGACTTCAGGGGCTGTGGATCACTCCCTGAGGAGTCCTTCTCGGGGGGCATACTTGTGGTTCAGGGGGTGGACAGTGTGTGAGAGGGCTGAAAGGAGGAGAGTGCAGTGCCAGAGTCCAGGCTACATGGACTCGACGGGAACAAGTTTGGGGACATGCACACCTTTGGGAGCTCTGCCATTCCCTCTGTAACCTGGGGGAGAAGTCATGTATCCTCTCATCTGCAAAATAAAAGGGCCCATCAGGAGCCCACAGGAAGAGTGATTTGGAGCCTTGTACTCACACCTTTGGTCCTGGAGCAAGAGCATCACCTGGGGGCTGTTAGAAATGCAGACTCTCAGGCCCCACCCCCATCCTTCTGCGTCTGACTCAGCATCTCCATGAAGTTCAAAAAGCACTGACTTAGAGACTCTTACAAACATTGCAGGTTTCTGGGCCCAGATCCTGAGAGATTCTGTGTCAGTAGTCTAGTGTGATGGTGGGAAAGTGTGTTGTAGGATTCCTCACAGCTAGATTTGAGAACTGTTGAATTAGGGAATGCCCTGCATCTCCATGATTCTGTTAGTACTTAGGACACCCAAGGAAAGTGTGCTTCTTTGGGGTTAATGAGTGGGAGATGGAGGGTGGACCTGGCAAGGAAGGGAGCAGAGGCCGGTTCTAGAGGTGCCTGTGGGTTGCCCGGTACATGAAGCAGGAGGCAGCGCTGCCCATTTCACGGCTGGGATTGACTGTCAGCGGCTCCCTCTGAAGATGGCGAACTCATTTAGCAACGGACACTGAGAAACAGCCGAATTCAAAGGCCGAGATGGTAATCTAATTGCACTGAATTAGCCTCGGGAGACTCGGACAATATCAACTTCAGAAAACCACAGAGGGATCCTTTATAAAGAGTTTCAAAAGCTTTGGGGCCTCAGCTCCCCTCAGAAGGGATCGCACTACAAAGCGCAGTCAGCATGCAGATAAGCCCCTCCCCCGGCCTCTCTGGGCATTGTCCCCTTCCACTGTGCTTTCTCAATGGACTTGCTGGCCAGCCATATGGTGTTATCAGTTGTGCATCAGGCTTCACAGGGGGTTGGTTCAGGAGAGACGGCAGCAGTTTAGGGCCGAGAGGCCTGCAGCCATCCCAGCCGCGCGTCCTCTGAACACTGCCCGTGCCTGCGTGTCCATGGACCAGCGCATTTTCCGCTGGTCCTTCTGGCTCCGATAGTCTCTTCTTCTGAGGGCATTCTCATTGTGTACCACCAGGCTCTTACATGATGGAGACGATTTCATTTCAATGATCCTTTGTTGTGTGGTGTGTGTGTGTGTGGTCATTGCCCCTTTCACAATACAACCCATTTTAAAGAAGAAAAAGGCGCGAGTATGTGTTTATAGCACCAGCGAGCTTACAGAGATCAGATGGTAATTTGGAAATCAGGAAAGGAGGAACTTAAGTGTCATGAAGATTTGCTTCTGATCTGCGTTTCATTTACTCTGTTGCAGCAAATTACAAATCTCAGTCCACAAAAGCAGTTCATATTTCTTCTACATCCCTCTTGGAGGGTGGATGCCCAGTCTCTGCTTGCATACCTCCACTGACAGGGACCCTCACTACCATTGATGCGGCCCCTTTCACCATGTGACAGATCTGCTGGAGAGTTTGAAATGGCATCGAATCAGAATTTGCATATATACATTAAAAAGTAATCTATCCATTTACTCCAATTCTTCTCTTGAAACGATTAGAATAAATCAAATCTAATGTTTTCTAAATGGGGTCCCTGGGTACCTAAGGTGTTCAGGAAATAGTAATGAGGACTCAAAATCCACCTGAAACATTTCAAAGACTTTAACAAATTACATATTTAACACTTCTGACAAGGCTTTATGCAATAACTGAAAGCATCATGTGCCTTTACTTTTGTTTTTTCGTGGGTCCACTCAGTATGGTGACATTGCTTATCTTATGGTGTTTGTATTTCTGGCAGTTAAGTATGCCTCTGACTAATAGAGAGAAGGAAAATAAGTTATTTATGAATGGGGTTTGGTAAACAAAAATTTAAAACATAGTCTTTATGTGGGAGAAAAAGCCAAACGGAATCACTGATAAAAAAGCACAGGAAACTTTGCTCCCCCTCTCAGGCCATTCTTGAGATCTGTGAGAAAGGTGATCAGGCATTGTATTTTCTCATCACAGGAGGCATTTTCTGGGGGAACTGACATATTTATGAGACCTGTCAATAATTGTTTCTAGGTTGGGGAAACTCCCCAGAGAATGAAGTTGTTAGTGAGGTCCTGAATTCTTTCAGACCGCTGAGCGAGTATAAATCAATGTTGTTCTTTCTGATAATAATTAAAATATACTGATAGCTGCACCCAAACCTGTTCTATTATGGAGGAGGTTGGGAGAATATTGTCCTTGGCTGGCACAGTTAGCAATTATTTTAGACAAAATGACTTGTGCATTTCCTTCTCTCTCTTTTTTTTTTTTGGCTGGGGAAACTGAGTCCAGAAAGGTCATAGAATCCTCTCAAGGTCATGCCACTAGCTAAATTCTGGACCCCAGGTCTTCTGCCCTGTGGACCAAGGCCACTTTTTCTAAAGCAGCAGAAAACCTGAAGAATAGCATCAAGATGGCCAGACGGGAGACAGTGCCATCCATCTTAGAAGTCATTCTGGCTCCTGTCCGCTGATGAAAGAAATAAAGTTAATGATGCCCACATTAATGTGGCGCTGTCGCAGGGCGCGCACAGGCTGGCTGAGCTCTGCAGGCCCTCTGAAGAAGGAGAAAGGTTTTGATGTAGCTTTGAAGGGAGCCGTGTCTCCCCTTCCTGCAAGGACAGGGACTGTGGCATCTGTTACCTCTGTCTCCCCTGTGGAGTGCCTAGTTTTGGACTGGACACATGAGCATGCGATACGTAAATGCCTGGTCAAGAAATGAAGGCAGCGTCAGCAGTGAAGCAGCTTCATCCTGAGCCTTTGTGGACCTGGGCCTCTGTCTCTCTTAAAGACCTTATGTGAAACTGGAGGGAACTCAGAGGTGTTGGAATCAGCCATTTGAGTTCATCGGTAAGAAAACTGAGTCCTCACAGGGGAAAGAGACCTGTTGCAAAGCCATGTTGCAGGGTGGGAGCAGAGCTGACTCTAGAAGGGGCTCTCAAGTCACAGCCTAGCCACTCTTCCACTGCACTACATGGTCGCGACCGCTTTCCCAAGGTGGTCTCCAAAACAAATTCCTAAACACCCCCTGAAAGGTCATTATCAGTTTTGCAAATATGCAGAAGGTATGTGCTGATCCATAACTCGGTTTACCACCCGAGGGTCCTTGTCCAAACTGTCCCATGGGAACAGAAGCCACAATGGTTTCTCTTTCTCAAGGTTCCTAAGGCCCCCAAAATGGGTAGGGCGACATTTTGATTAACTCTACTGAAAACCTGCCCCAGGGGCTTCTTTCCTTGGGAGAAAGTCCTTGACCCATTTCAGCAGGTCCTAGACACTTTCCGCAGTGCCCAGAATGCAGTGGGGGAGATTTCAGGAGCATGCCGCTGTGCTCCAGGAGGAAAGACCAGGTGGTGGTCACCTGGCCCTCTCAGCAAGCTTGGAGACCAGGAAGCCAGAGGGGCCACCTCAATGGAAAGCACACTTGCCTTTCAACTGAGTGGTTTTTCAGGACTGAGATATGAAAAAAATATCTATTTGTTCTGTTCCTTTTGACCCTACTGAGCAGAGAAACATTTTCCCTTCAAGGTTTGGGTGACCTTTCTTAGCAAGTATGTGCCACATTCAGTCCAAAACCATGAGCAAGGGACCATTTCCTGTGATGGCAGGTGGAACTGGCATATAATGAAAAGCTGTCATCTTTGGGGAAAGCCACCCATGGCTTAGACCTGGTTTAGGTCCTCTGCCTTTATTCCCTTCTCAAGCATAAGCTAGGCCTCTTTTTGCTTCCCTGAGGTGCTTATGTGTTTCATGAGGGACATTTTCTCAAGGAAACTAGACTTTTCTCATTATAATTAGTGCATCAGAACAGTGGATCCAATAGTCATTACTCCACACCAGTGGTTCTCAACTGCAGGCAACTTTGTTCCCCAACCCTGGATTTCTGGCAGTGTCTGAAGGGGTTCTTGGTTGTTACGACTGGAGGAGGGGTACTCCGGTGCCAAGGATGCTGCTAAACATCTTACAATGCACAGGAAAGCCCTCCTAACAAAGAATTGTCCAGTTCAGACTGCCAGTGGTGCTGAGATTGAGAGACATGGTTATTTACCATGGGTCTATTTAGTTACTGAGGTGAGAAAATTTGGGGATTACCCTGGTCCCTTTACACCCATAAGCCTCTGTAAGGGATTTGGGAATCAAAGCAAGTTCCCTTTGTTTAGAAAGGAATGCATTTCTACTATTAAAAAACACCTCTTTGCCTGTTATTTTTGACCAGTCTGGATATAAAGCCCCATCCCCACTGATAAAAATAAAGAGACAAAATTTAGGTTATACTAAAATGTCACTCCTAGAATTTTAGATCCACAGGCTTTTCAAATATCAGAACAGGAACTTCAGCCGAATTGCCTCTTTTTACTTGCGGGGACCTAGCTGACGAGTACCGCAATGCTGTCCGCCTCCCAGGACCCCAGTCTCTGTCCCCCTCAGCTCTTTCTGAGGCCTCGATTGTTGGTACCAGATGAGGTTTCTGCCTCACGAACTCTGATCGTTGTTTTATTTGTTTTGCTGTCATTATTGCCATCTCGCTGGTTACGTGCTGATGCGGCAGCACTTCTGCTACCGAGTTTCCCTTTACTAGCCCCCAGGTGTCCCCAACAAGGTGAGCAGCTGGCATCCTTTAACCTAAGGAGTACCTGGGTGCCTGAGACGATTGGGTTGGCTCATCCTAACACGACACCTGTCCCTTGGGGGAGGAGGGGTTATTCACACGGAACCTTCTAGGGAGCTGTCAGTCCCCTTTTATCCCCACATGCATTCTATGGAGCCCCCAGATTTTAATGCTTCCTTACTTTTTGCCTAAAATTTAGGAAATGAGAGAGTTAGAAATGACCATGCCAATTACACAGTGATAATACTTTTCCTCCCTATAACCCATATTTTCACCTCTCTGAAAAATTGCTAAGGGTATTTCCCTAGTTGAGTTCTCATTTTTATTATTTTATGTTTCAGGCTATCTCTGAAACAGTGTTCACTCCTCCAATACTGAAGCCATTTCTGTGTTTTGAAAGTGCAGCGGTGCCAGTCCCTTCCCAGAGCTCCGTCGTCATGGCTCTCTTTCCTTATAAACACATGGAGCCTTCGCCCATCTCCGCTGTCGCTCACACACATCGTGACCCATGTCGGGGAAGCCGATGCAGAGCGATGCCTCCTGATAGGCCACCACCAGTTTACTTGAAGTATTAACATGGTACATGCATCACCTTATCAAGACGATTACCATGCAAACCTTTTAGACCGTGTTTCCCTTTTGAAGGATGATGTCTAGAACAATAAAATCAAACATTATGTACTATTCATGGAGAAAAAAGGAGTTGGGTGGGGGTGATGCGCTTGGTCTTGTGAATTTTCTCTTTAATCTCTCTGGTTCAGTTCTGTCTCCATATGCCAAACAGAGACTCAATTTGCATACAAATGTTACCACGAACTCCACCTCCACAGCATTTTACAGTTCTACTGTGTATGAAGGGGAGAGATGACTTGGTATTGTTCAATTAAAAGGGCAGAGGATACTTTCTGCCCTTTCCCCCACCAAGTTGCCACATTTCACAAGGCCCTGGATTGTTGCACTTTTTTTTTCATTCTATCTGACTCCCTGGCTGTTTGCATTCTGAGCTGTGGGCAGGACTGTGGCCTATCAAAGGATTATTTGAACTGGACATTTGAAGCTTTAAATATTGGGTAGCTCAGAGAAGGAGAAGGGTCTTTTCTTCATCTCAAAAGAAAGACATGAAGAAAGGCTTACATGTAGACCCTTACAGTTTAGGGGGAAGTGTCATTCATGTAATAGTCCAACCAACAGTTAGTCAAACCAACCATTCATATGCAGAGTTCGCTACAATGTTAAAAAAACCAAATTCAAGAATTATTTACTGGTTTATGACAGGGGAGAATAATATTTTATCGCTACTTATTTTAAAAAGCAGCCTAGCGTAGGTTTTTCAAATGACTGTTAGTCCTTTGCCATGGTAAAACAGGAGAGGCAGGCATCTAAAATGAGGAAGATTAATGATCCCTGCAGGTCATGGAAGAAGGATAATTTTTTTCAATTCATGTAAATGGAATTTATCGTAACCACCTCTGAAGATGGCATCATTCACCCACTTTCAAAAGGACTATCCATTTCAATGCTTCCTGAAGAGGTGATTTTTCACTTTTTGCTTGTACCAACACACGAATGCTATGCCTGTAGGAAGAGCATTTTAACCTGGGAGAAAATGGGTGGAGAAACTCAGCTACTGAGTCAGGGATAGACATAAATTAAGAAACAAAACACAAACAGGAATTGCCCATCAGTTCAGGACCTTCAGCTAACAAAGTAGAGTTTGGAAAGGTGAGCAGAGGAGAGGAGAGAGTCAAAGTTTCAAAAGGGAAATGTTTCCCAGAATCTGTTTCTAACAGATCGCTTGGGTACATAGACCCACCGTGTACCTCAAGTTCAGGACTTTACAACTGAGGTCATCACACTATCATTTCCAAGCACTAAGCCTGAGCAGCACAATCCCACAATCCACAGAAAAAGAAAACAACAACAGCAAAAAAAAAAAAGAGGAGAGAAAATGAAATGTTTTATGTCCAGTGAGTTCCAGTGCAACCTCCCCCGTCACCGCTAGTTGTCACTTGGCTCCCCCAGACGGGAGAGCTGAGGTTTTCGGCACTGCGGTTAGAGAGAATGCAGTCCTAATTAAACTGAGTAACTCCTAAAGCTTCCCCTTGAAGTCCCCAGCTGAGTGGGAGCCAATATGCAGCGGGGCTGGGGGCCATCGATGGGGCGGGGGTGTAGCAGGCAGAAGGGCAAACAAATCACGAGAAACAGGCAAACAGCTGCCAGGAGCAACGACTGTCTCAGACCTCCACGCACAAGCCAGACACCCTGCGGGCGGGGCTGGGGAGGGGGGAGCGGGGGATGGAAGGACCCGATTGCAGCGGCATATGATACCCCTCCCCCCAAACGAGGGGATCACGGACAGAGTCAGCCTCCGTGCTCCTTTCCCCCATTTTCGCCAGAGCGATGTGGTTAGTAGAAAATTGCATACCTGAAGAATACAATGGTCTCCCAAAGGTAGAGTCGAAGAGTATTGAAGCTGTACATTTTCAGGTCCTTGTGCTTTGTAGTCCACGAGTTATGGGGCCAAAAAATGTTTCAAATTCGTACTTATAAAACCAGCGAGCGCTGTTGAAAAATAATCCAGATGCTAAGGGGAGGTGGGGAAGCGGGCACAGAGGGAAAGCCCCGGGGGAAATTGGAGCCAGGGGTCCGTAGGTACCGCGGACAGCAGCCGCCGCGAAGCGTTTCAGCACCGCGGAGAGCGTCCAGCCCTGCTTTTCGGGAGCGCGAAGAGTATTGCTGTTTGTTAAACTCCAGCGTGTCTGTTGGCTCCCTGCGGCGCTGGGGAGGCACGTTTGGGGGGGGTGGGTATATTTTCTTTTTTACCCGTTTTTCTCTTTAAACGGCCAGCTCCATGCAAGAAAAAAGAATCTTCCGTGGAGATCAGAGCGCTGGCCGCGGACTGTTAGATTGGGTGAGCATCTTGGGTAGAGTAGGGCTTAATGCCCCTGGGCTGGCCTGAAGCGGGGATAGGGGCGAGGGGAAGCGATGGACGGTGCTGCCTTCAGTTAGATCCCGGAGAATGTGCCAGGCTGGCGCATCGCGACCGAGTCCCGGAATCTCCTTCCCCTGCTTGTGTGTCTGTCTGCTGTCGCCTTGCGATTCCTGTTCTCTGGTCCCCGCCGAATAAGTTATGATCGCTGCAGGAAAGATGTCCCATCGCTCAGGGCTGCAGACGTGAGCGAGCTCAGGGCAAGTTTCAGGGGCTGCTAGGGTCCATGGTGATTCCGCGGGGCTCAGGAGCCCAAGGCTTCAGATACATCCTGGTTTTCCGAGCTCGCCTATCTTCCTTTGGCCAAGACTCCTTCAGATCTTCAGAGTTTCTTACTGCATTAATTTAACAAACTGGCGGCGTTGGGGATTGAAGGGGGGGCGGGGGCAGACGATGGCTGATGGGAGGGGGTGGAGAGAAAAAAGGGGGGAAAACTCCTTAGTATCTTCAAACCCTCCCACTTGAGGAGCTCATTGGCCAACGGCAGCAAAAACCAGATCTTTTCCCATCGTTTGGCCAATTGGGTGTTAGACTCTGGGTTGAGTTTAACGCTTAGAGTGCTGGATAAGATCGCGTCTCCCTCTCTTTTGCGTGGGAGTGGTGGGGTGGAGGAGGTTATGGAGTTAATCTTTCGAGGTCTCTCAAAACAATGCGTTTTTTTTTTTTTTAAAGAATGTAGTTTCATGCGAATAAAACAAACCCACAGGCCAGCTCAGACATGCTTCTGGGCTCAGTTTATCACCTTAAATGGGAAGAATTGAGCCAGAACCAGGAGTTTCTTTAGAGCTCTGAAGTTATAATATTTGGCCCCCAGAAAAAGGAGAGGTTTCAAAGAGAAGCCTAGTCAATAAAGGAAGACATTCTTCTCCCCACTCTCTCCCCCCACCCAGGATCACTGCAGCAGGAAAATAAAGGGGAAATTCCTTCAGCAATTTCCCGCTGTCCTGGCCTCACTGCTGGCAACCGTTTGGGAGAAAAGGAAGACATGCTATCTTCTAGCTGCACAGAAGACAGTTGTATTTACATCTCACAAGCTGGGGAAAGAGAGCCATACAGAGTTGTGGCTTGCTCCAAAATAACGGTAGAGCCAAGCTGTACATACAGGTATTCAGTACCTACCACTCCCATTCCCTGCATTTTCTTTCTCCTGTTTCTCTGTTTCCTCACCTTACCTGGGTCTCGGAAACCAGCTATCCATTTCACTCCAGAGCTCAGCTGGGGAGGTGGAGTTAATCAGATTTTCTTCAAGCTCCTGGACTTTAGTGGATTAATGACCTCTGCAGGGTTTTCTGGCTGATTTGAACTGGTTGGGACTCTGGGGCCCCCTCCTCCCAGCCCACTGAGCCTCCCCCTTACCCAGTTGCTTTAGGAACTCTATGTGAGTCATTGGAGACTGGTTCTCTCTAAAATAATTCTTAACAGTTCAGCTTCCTCCAAGCCCAGGCCTTTTCCCCAGAAAAAAAAATCTGGGAAGCTTTGTTCACCAGCCTCTTCCCTCCCCTAGGGTACAGCACACCCCGCATTACTAGCTCTTTTATTGGCTCCTATGCACCAGAACAGTAATGAGCTACTTAGAATTTTCATGAGGTTCTGAGTAATGACTGAAAGGAAATTTTCTTTGAAGGCGGGTATTCACATAAGTCTGATACAAATTTGTGTTATGTATCTACTGATCACTAACCTTTATTAGCATGTCTTCTACATGCCAGGTATTAGTGTACATGTTACATAATCTCACATACTTCTTACAGTCATGCCTTGAGGTAAACATTATCTTTGTGAATGTGTTTGTATACCTGTGCATGTATATTTGTGAGTTCGCTTGGGTGAGACAAGCATGTATGTTTCTGTGTATGTAAATTGAGTTGTAATTTGCATTCCGCCTAATTATAATGAATGTAGGTGCACATGAGTATTTGTGCATTTGTGTTTGTAAACGGGTCTCTGTCCACATAGGCATATGGGGTGGGGCAAATGTGGGTTTACAGTTGTTCATATGGAAAATAGAATAATGAATAGATAATAATACTAGAATAAACTCTGGGTTTCACAACTGTAAACCTACTTTTGCCCCTCTCTGTGTATGTATTTATCTGTGTGTGTCATTATTGTGCCTCAGAGGTACCAAAACAAACTGTGAGCTGGCAACTTTGTCCTTGCTCCTCACCTGGCTGGGAAGCACCTGTGCAGGCAGGTGTGGATACAGTGTTGGAGGCATCACTTTTTCTTTTTCCTTCTCCTTCAAGGGATGCTGTGTGTGTGTGTGTGTGTGTGTGTGTGTGTGTGTGTGTGTGTGGTTTTGCTCTTTGTGGGTGTGAATGTCTCCAAGGTTGTGGCCTATGCAGGCGATGAGAGTAATTATTACCTGAGAGTAATTATTATCTAGTGGGCTTCCATTTAATATGAGGGTGCTACTTTTATTTAATCAGCATTCATGAATTGAGCATGTGTCAAGCTTTGGGGATGTGACAATGTGTAAGATCAGTAGTACTTTGAACCCCTGGAGCATGCAATCACTTCAGAGGTTCAGTGGAAAAAGTTCCTTATGATTGTGAATACGCACTTTTTATCCCATGCCTCGTGTATTTCTCCTGCCTATAAATAGTGCACGCAGGTCTTCCAGTCTTGTGTGCATCACTATTGAAAATAAACAGCTGTAGCCCTGGTTGGGTGGCTCAGTTGGTTGGGGGGTTGTCCTGTACACCAAAAGGTTGTGGGTTTGAACCCCTGTCAGGGCATATACCTGGTTGCAAGTTTGGTCCCTGGCTGGGGCACGTGTAGGAGGCAACTGATTGATGTTTCTCTCTCACATTGATGTTTCTCTCTCTTTCTTCTCCTCTCCAAAATCAATTTAAAAACATATCTTCAGGTGAGGATTTAAAAAAGAAAGAAACGATGATAGGTTTGGAGGTCAGGGATTTGTGTTCTTATTGTATCTCTGCCTTGAAAAGGCTGGATGATGTGGGACAAATGACCAAAATTTCTGGGCTTAAGTAAAATGAGGACAGTAATGCCTACTCCTCTCATCATGTGAAGCTGCTTAAAAGATATGGTATTCAGGTCTGGTCTCATTGTGACTGCCATGCGATGAAACTGAAGCCTGAGTGGAAAGGAATGGGCTGGCTTCTGCTGACGGTCCATTTCTATTGTTAAGTACTCTGTGTAGCTTAATTCTGATACTTGACTGGCCCCTTGTAGGTCCCAGTAGCCAGATTTGAATCTTGCTAATAATGGATAAATTTTGACACACGCCAAGACTTACTTTATTATCAGAGGAGGCTCATTCCTTCATTAGTCCAGCAGACATTTACTGAGCATTTACTACGTGTCGGGCACTGTTCTAGACACTAGGGATATAGCAGGGAACAAAGTAGGTGAGATCCCTATTCTAATGGTGTGTATTTTCTAGTGGAGGGAGACAGAAGATAAATAAGTAAATTATGATATATTATAAGGATCTGAAAGAAAGAAGCATGGTAAAGGGCCAGAGAGTGACATAAAGGGGCTATTTTGTACAGGGTGGTCAGATCAGGAAATGCCTTCTGAGGACGCATTTGAGCACAGGACTGAAGGAAGTCAGGGAATGAGTCATAGGGAGCTCAGGGAGGGGAGGGAAAGCTTTCTACGCAGCGGCAAAGCACATGCAAAGGCCCGGAGAGGGGCGAGTGCTTAGAGTGTGCAGGAAACACCAAGGAGACCAGTGTGCCTGTGGGGAGCGAGTGAAGGAAGGGTCCCAGGCTAGAGAAGTAGTTGGGGGCCAGGTCATGTACTACCTCCAGGACCCCGTAAAGAATTTGGGTTTTATTTTGGTGGAGCCCCGATGGGGGGATGTGAGAGAGGGGTAACAAGATCTGACTTAACTTTTAACAAGATTAGTCTGGTTGCTGTGTTTAAACTAAAATAAGTGCTGAGGGAAGGGGCAAAATGAAAGCAAGGAAGTTAGTTAGGAGCTCCTAGAGAAAAACCTATGTAAGAGATTCTTTTTTCTATTTTAAAAAAAGATTTTATTTATTTATTTTTAGAGAGGGGGAAAGATAGGGAGAGAAACATGAATATACGAGAGATATATTGATCAGTTGCCTCTTGCACACCCCCAGATGGGCACCCAGCCTACAACCCAGGCATGTGCCCTGACTGGGAATTGAACCAGCAACATTTTGGTTCACAGGCCAGCACTCAATCTGAGAGGTTCTTACACACTGCTCTTATTCAATACTTTTATTTACAGAAGAGGAAAATTATATCCAGACAAGTTAAGGGATTTACCCCTTAGACTAGCAGCAAAATTAGAACAAGAATACAGGTACCCTAATTAGGGCTAAAGGGTCTTTTTACTGTTTGTTGCTCCAACTAAGATGAAGGGCATGCAAGAGAAGATCAAGGAAATCTCCAAGGGAAGGGACTGTACCTTGCTTGTTGCTGATATACCTATATCTAGCTCTTGGCACAGGGCCTGGCACATAGGAAGTGCTCAGTAAATATTTCTTGCAAAGATGAATGAGTTGAATAAGTGAAAGAAGAAAAAAAGGTTCATGGAGAGGGCCTGAAGAGGGAAAAAGAAGAGGAAGGAATAGTGTTAGTCGGGTAAAATTACACTGCTCCTAGCCAGCTAATGTAATTAACACAATGCCAAGCCTCTGGCCATAACGACGTTCACAGAAGAGAGTGCTGGATACTTCAACACTTCTTTGACAGGCTTCAGTGACACTTTGTAAAGAGAGATGGATATTTGGAGCTGCCACATAACTTGCCCAATTGTGCTGAAGCATGATTATGAATATAGGTCTGCAAGTGAGACTATGGAAGAGCCTTTTGTCCAAGGAGCTGCCATCCTTTCCTAACTCAACTTAGGATGCACTTGCTACCTTTTTTTTTTTTTTTTTGGTATTGCAAAGAAATAGTCTGTTCTTTGTGCTTTAAAGAAGGGACCTCAGAACCACCTGGGAAGTCTCTGTGGCACCAGGAGAATTTTCAGTCATCAGAAGTAGATGCATAAAACCCTGATAGATTGTCCCTCACATTTTACTGATTAGTCACCCAGGGGCCAAGACAGTGGCATGACTGGCTTGAGGTATCACCACAAAGCTGAATCTAGAACTTGGGACTCTTGCCTCTGAAGTCATGGCTCCCGACCCTGTGCTCAGAGACCTGAAATACAAGAAGAGGAAGTGGGATCAGTGAGGAAGAAAAGCTTCATATCAAGCTGACTGGATTTTGGATTTCTGCTCACAGACTCTCCTTTTTTTTTTTGCAGCCAGGTCTATACTTGTCCTCTGAGGTCTAGCAGCTTGACATCCTTGTGAAACTTTTAATGATCTCTTTGTGCTTGATCCCCATCCTTCCCTCACACCATCTCGGAGTCTTTCCCCTGCTTTCCTCCTAGTCTGCCCTTAACTCTTATTTCATGTTTATTCAGTCAGTTCTTCCTATTGGGTCTTTCATCTTCTTCCTCCACAAGGTCTTTTGACATGAAGAATGTTTGGCGAGGACTTTTTTTTTCCTTCCGAGTTTTCATTAAGTGGCTCATTCCTTTGCTTAAAAAGGTACATACAATTTAATTCTGGATGCATGTCTGACCCTGGGCTGAGGTTTGTTCAGTTTTTAACAAATATTTATTAAGTGCCTTCTCTGTGTAAGGAACTATACACATGAAGCACAAGAAGAACGTAATCAGTTTTGCTAGAAGGCAGGAGGTGACGGAGAGGTTCCGGTACTGCATCTTTAAAACAGAAACACAAACATATGAAGCACCTCCGCTTTGATCAATGATTTATAAAGTGGACACATCCATACCACGATATAGAACATCACTAGCAGTGTAGAAGCCTGCCTCATCTTCCCTCCCAGTCATTATCCACTGAGGGTGTCTACTATTTAATTTTTATTGCATCTATTTTACTTGTTTTTGACTAAATGAAATTATCTTTGTTCATGAGTGGGGCTGACTTATAACTTTTCTTTTTAAGAAGCTCTTTCAGGTTTGGCTTTAGGATTATAGTGGCTTCATCAACAA
>PVKM010008174.1:0-15267 GCA_004027735.1 Carollia perspicillata
CAAAAAAATCTTCTTTTTTATTTCTAAAATTTGTGGACAGAAAAAGAAGATCCCCAAACCATTTTGTGTAGTATATGTAAGTACTTATTAACAAACTATGATGCAAGGATGTACACAAAACATGCAGAACCTTGACCCCATTGAACTTTTTATAATATACTATTCTAATATAAATTTCTGGAGAAAATAAATAATTCCAAATTACATATGAAACCAAAACCACATTCATGAGTTCAAAACCCTGTCATATTTGGCTGTCATGTTTTGAATGACTTCAATATCCTGGTGTTCTACATACATATTAACATGAGTGTTTTATAGTAAAATTATTGAGAATTGGCCATGGTTCCCTATGAACAGTTTAATTTGTGAGATATGTCATCATCATCATTGTTGTCATCATTATTGTCATCACGATTATCATAATTTTTAACCTTGATTAATAGTGTATAATGAAGCAGGCTTGTGTGCAGTGTTTTCTCAGCTTTATCTCATTTAATCCTCCTAACCAGCTCTGAGGTTAATATTACCCTCACTTTGCCAATAGTATGAATAAGTGCTTATAGTCTCTAATCACCCTGACTTTTGTTGGTTCTTCTTTATTATCTTTAAAATGACCATGAAAACTGATATTGCCATTATAATCACAAAGAATATATAAAGTATCTGTACATGCATATGTGTTATGAAAATAATTTTTTAAAAATCAAGATCTCTCCTTGTAAGAGCTGACATTCTAAACACTACTTATGGTTTTATTTTTAAATTTAAACTTTATTGTATTTTTTATTCCATTTTAATCCCCTTATACCCTACTCGCAGAGCAATTCCCACACTGTTATCCACTTCCACAAGACCTTTTAATTTTTTGCTCAATCTCTCCACCAGCTAACCTTTCCCCCACCACTAGCTGTCATCCTGCTCTCCATCTATGACTCTGTCTCTATTTTGCTTGTTAGTTCAGTTTGTTCATTAGGTTCCACATATGAGTGAAATCATATGGTATTTGTCTTTCTCAGACAGGTTTATTTCACTTAGTATAATGTTCTCCAGGTCTATTCATATTATCACAAGGGGTAAGCTTTTCTTCCTTTTTATGGCTGAGTAATACCCCATTGTATAAATATCCCAGGTTGTTTTATCCACTCATCTATTCATGGACACTAGAGCTGCTTCCATATCTTGGTGACTGTAAATAATGCTGCAATGAACATAGGGGTGCTCATGTTCTTTTGAATTAGTGTTTTGGGTTCCTTCAGCTATATTCCCATAAGTGGGATCACAGGCAGATCCATTTTTAATTTTTTGAGGTATTCCCATACTGCTTTCCACAGTGGCTGCACTAGTTTGCATTCTCACCAACAGTGCAACAGGGTTCCCCTTTCTCCACATACTCTCCAGCACTTGTTGCTTGTTGACTTACTGATGATAGCCATTCTGACAAGTGTGAGATGGTATCTCATTTTGATTTTAATTTGCATTTCTCTGATAATTAGTGACCTTGATCATCCTTTCATAAGTTTATTGGCCATCTGTATGTCCTCTTTGGAGAAGTGTTTATTCAGGTACTTTGCTCATTTTTTAATTGGTTTGTTTGTTTTATTGGTGTTGAGTTTTATGAGTACTTGGTAAATTTTGAATATTAACCTCTTATCAGATGTATCTGCAAATATGTTCTCCAACTCTGTGAGTTGTATTTTTATTTTGTTGATGATTTCCCTTCCTGTACAAAACCTTTTGGTTTGATATAGTGCCATTTGTTTGGTTTTTTCTCTTGTTTCCTGTGCCTGGGGAGATGTATCTGATCAAAATAGCTACAAACAATGTGCACAATTTTGCTGCCTATGTTTTTTTTTTCTGGGATTTTTATGATTTCAGGTCTCACATTTAAATCTTTGATGCATTTTGGAGTTATTCTTGTGTGTGATGTAAGAAGGCAGTCTAGTTTAATTTTTCTGCACATATCTGTCCAGTTTTCCCAACACCATTTATTGAATAAACTATCTTTAGCCCATTGTATGTGCTTGCTTCCTCTGTCAAATATTAATTGACTATAAAGGTGTGACTTATTTCTGGTCTCTCTATTCTGTTCCATTGATCTATGTATCGGTTTTATGCCAGTACCATGCTGTCTTATTACTATGACCTTACAGTGCAGTTTGCTATTAGGTAACATGATTCCTCCAGCTTTGTTCTTCTTTCTCAGAATTGCTGTTCCTGTGCAGGGCCTTCTGTGATTCTATATAAATATTTAAAATATTTGTTCTATCCCTGGCTTGTGTAGCTCAGTAGATTGAGCACGGGCCTGTGAAGCAAAGGGTCGCTGGTTCGATTCCCAGTCAGGGCACATGCCTGGGTTACAGGCCAGGTCCCCAGTGGGGCACCCACATGACACATGAGGGGCAACCACACGTTGATGTTTCTCTCCCACTCTTTCTCCTTCCCTTCCCCTCTCTCTAAAAATATATAAATAAAAATATTAAAAAATAAAATAAAATATTTGTTCTAGTTCTGTGAAATGCATCATTGGAATCTTGATAGAAATTGTATTTAATCTATACATTGCTTTGGGTAGTATGGACGTTTTAATTATGTTAATTCTTCCTATCCATGAATACTATATGGGCATCTGCTTATTTGTATCTTCTTCAATTTATTTCTTCATTGTCTTATAATTTTCCAAGTACAGGTTTTTCACATCCTTGGTTAGGTTTCCTCCTACGTAGTTTTTTTTTTTTTTTTGAAGCAATTGTGAATGTGATTGTTTTCTTGATTTCAATTTCTATTAGATTGTTATTGGCATTTAAAAATGCAACTGATTTCTGGATATTAATTTTGTATCCTGCTACTTTGCTGAATTCATTTATCAGTTTTAGTTGTTTCTTGATGGAATCTTTGGGGTTTTCTATGTACAGAATCATGTCATCTGCAAATAGAGACAATTTTACTACTTCCTTTCCAATTTTCATGCCTTTTATTTTTTTTCCTGATTGCTGTGGCTAAGACTTTCATTACTATGTTGAATAAGGGAGGTAAAAGCAGATATCATCATCATTGTTAACCTTGATTAATAGTGTATAATGAAGCAGTGTTGTTCTCAAACTTAAGGGAAATTATGCAGTTTTTGCCCATTGAGTATGATGCTGGCAGTGGGTTTGTCATATATAGCCTTTATTATGTTTAGGTATGATCACTCTATTCTCACTTTGTTGAGAGTATTTGTCATAAATAGGTGCTAAATTTTATCAAATGCTTTTTTCTGCATCTGTTGATATGATCATGATTTTCGTCCTTCATTTGGTTTATGTGGTGAATCATATTTATTGATTTTCGAATGTTGTAACAACCTAGTGTTCTGGGAATAAATCCCACTTGATTATGGCGTATGATCTTTTTGACACATTGCTGTATTCAGTTTTCTAATATTTTGTTGAGGATTCTAGCATCTATGTTCATCAAAGATATTGGCTTAAAAATTTCTTTTTTTGTAGTGCTTTTATCTGGTTTTGGAATTAGGATAATGCTGGTCTTAAAAGTGAGTTTGGGAGTCTTCCCTCTTTTTAAATTTTATAAAATAGTTTGAGAAGGAGAGGTGTTAGTTCTTCTTGGAATGTTTGGTAAAATACCACTGTGAAGCCATCTGGTCCAGGGCTTTTGTTGTTGGGAATTTTTTGATTAATGCTTCAGTTTTGCACAGTGAAATCTGTTTATTCAGATTCTCTGATGCTTCCTGATTTAGTTTTGGAAGGTTGTATGTTTCTAAGAATTTGTCCACTTCATCCAGGTTGCGCAGTTTGTTGGCATATAATTGTTAAAAATATTTTTACACTCTTTTGTATTTTGGGGGTGTCAGTTTTTATTTCTCATCTTTCATTTCTACTTCACTTGTTTGCATCCTTTCTCTTTTTTCTTAATGAGTCTGGTTAAAGATTTGTCAATCTTGTTTATCTTTTCAAAGAACCAGCTCTATGATCTTTTGTGTTGCATTTTCAGACTATTTCATTTGTTTCTGCACTGGTCTTTTTTTTTCAGACATAACCAATTTATTTATTATTTTTTAAAATATATTTTATTGATTATGCTATTATAGTTGTCCCCATTCCCTCCTTTATTCCCCTCTGCCATGCATACCCCCTCCCACCCACATTCCCCACCCTTTAGTTCATGTCCATGGGTTGTACATATAAGTTCTTTGGCTTCTCCATTTCCTATACTTTTTCTTAGCATATCTCTGTCTGTTTTGTACCAACCATTTATGCTTCTTATTCCCTGTACCTTTTCACCCATTCCTCCCTTCCCTTCCCTGCTGATAATCCTTCACATACTCTCCATTTCTGTGATTCTATTCCAGTTCTAGTTGCTTAGTTTGTTTTGTCTTTGTTGTTAGGCTCGTTTGCTGATAGTTATGAATTTATCATCATTTTACTGTTCATAGTCTTGGTCTTCTTTTTCTTAGATAACCCCCTTTAACATTTCATATAATAAGGGCTTGGTGATGATGAACTCCTTTAACTTGACCTTATCTGGGAAGCACTTTATCTGCCCTTCCATTCTAAATGATAACTTTGCTGGATACAGTAATCTTGCATGTAGGTCATTGCCTTCCATGACTTTGAATACTTCTTTCCAGCCCCTTCTTGCCTTTTTTTGGTGTACCTGTTATGTAGTAAGGGGCAGAGTCTTAGATGTTTTCCAGGGTGGGGCAACCCACTTCCCTGAATTGTGGCACTGTATGTGGGGGAGAGTTCCAAGAGGGAACAATGCTGCTTTTTTAGCTCTTGGCTAGATTTCAGTCACTCCCACCACTACCTACAAGCAAATTGTGCCCTTCTGGTGCTGATTCCTGGGTGGGTGGGTTTGTGTACGTTCTAGGACCCTGCGGGTCTCTCCAATGAACTCTTCTGTGTGCCTGGGAGTTTATCCTGCTGCCTCAACCCCCACAGTTTTTTTCAGTCAGAGGTTTTGAGGCTTTATTTACCCATGCCAGAAACCTGGGTTGTGCAATCTGTCTTGCTCCCAGTTGTTTCTCCCACTTTATCTGCACACAAATGTGGGACTGCCTGCTCTGTCAGCCGCCGCCTCTCCTGGTCTGCCAGCCACTGCCTTGCCTGGTCTGCCAGCTGCCTCCTTGCCTGCCCAGGTAGGTTCTCCAGCCGCTGCCTTGCTGTGGGTCCTCTCTGCCTGGCTGCCGATCTCCACCCCTCCTACATGTCTGGATGAATATTTCTTCTTTAATTCCTTGGTTGTCAGACTTCCATGCAGTTTGATTTTCTGGCATTTCTCAGTGTTTTTAGTTTAAATTTGTTGTTGTCCTTCTTTTGGCTGTGCGAAGAGGCACAGTGTATTTACCTATTCCTCCATCTTGGCGGAAGTCAATATAGTATCCAAATTAATCTTCTCAACAATGCTGTTGTTAACAGCATTTGCAGACTAGGAAACCAAAATATAGAGAAGTTGAATGAATTATTTGCTCCAAGTTTCACAACCAGTGATTTGCAGAGACAAACTGACCCTAAACTTTTATATCTATGAAGCTTAACCTTTTTTTTTTTTTTTTGCTCCAGCCATCTGCCTTCCTTGCACCTACCTAGATTTGACCTTCAGATAAGACACTTTCCCATTTGCTGACTGCATCAGAGGGCCTGGGTCAAGATCAGAGGTCAATCTTTTCTAAATATCTCCTACCATTCAAGTCTATTACATCCAGTCCCTATTTCTAAAAGGTTCTTGGGAGTTTGTGGGGAATGTGGGACTCTAGTTAACCATTGGGATCCAATAAACTTTCCAAGTAAACTTTAAGTGAAACTTTCTTTGGCCTTGAATCCAAAGGATTTGGATGAAACTCAGCTGTACTTAAAAACTCAACAGAAACCTGACTATATCATTTTATTTTGTTCCTTGCAACAATATGAAATACATATATGAGACCAGGCATTTTCCTCACCTTCCCAGAACCCAGGGCCGCACTGATGGTAGAATAAGAGACACCCTTAGAGATAATTTAGTTGAATGGACTTATTTTATGCATGAGAAGCCCAGAGAAGTTTAGTTCACAAACCTAGCAAACAGCAACACAAGACTGGAAGTCCTATCTCTGCTGCCAAGACTATTGGATCATTGCCCTATCCTCTTCCCCTTAATTGCATCCTTTTATCCCCCACCCTCATGGTCATAGTCAGGTTCAGCTTAGACCTACTGGCAGAGTAAATTACCCGAGTTACAGAATAACAGGTACCTACACAAGAAAACAAGCTAACACAGCTTCTGATAAATGTGGCGCCCTCTCTCAAACACTGTAGTACTTTTGTACATGTACCTCTTTAAGAATATAATAGTCACAGACACTTATCATGCCATAGTGGACTAACTGTTTCATTCTAGGTAAGCAAAAATTCTCACAGTGTCAGTCCTCTAAATAATTATATAATCATAGCAAACAGCACTTCGAGTAACATATACACTGGCAAGACATTTGGTATGCAACCTTTAGATGGTGCTAATGTTCTACTATAACACATAGTCTGCAATAATGCTTTATGCTCACAATCAAGGAGGTTAAATGACTTTGAGAAGTCAGCTATATTTCAAACTTCCTGTGCTAGACCCTGGGAACATAACCACTAACACGTTTCAGGGGATCTTGATAAAAATACATTACTGGGGCTTTTGTTGACACAGCAAGGTTTTGGTAATGCTAAATGTACCAGATTACTCTAGGCGGGTCTCATCAATCCATGCCATCAGTGGGTACTTTAAATGTAAATACACATCTTCAAAATTCAGATTTATCTTGTATCTTTGTATATTGATTAGAGCTGTGATAATTTTTGTTCATAATGTTGCTGGATTGTATGATGAAGCCATTTATTTTGTGTGACAGTTTTCTTCAGATACACCTCATTCATCCACTTAAAAAAAAACTGATGTGACCTAGATCATTCATGTTTTTCTGACTCTGAAAAGAGGAGTGGAGAAAAACATATTATACCATAGCAAACTTTCTATAGCAGACTTTTATGTCTCATTTCTTCTCTTTTGCATACATTATGAGTTACTGAGGCTCCATTTGTGTCATTTTCCTGCTAAAAAAGGTAATGCTTTGGTATCCAGTTTTTCTTTGGCATTGCAGCAGGTGACTGGCTGTGTCACAGTAGCATTTTAGCCCTAGATATTGTTGAGGAGTTCTATGTAGTGAAGAAAATAATTCTTTGTCCCTTCACATGTAGGAACTGACAGATGTTCAGAAAGTACCATGTCATATATATATATATATATATATATATATATATATATATATATATATATAATGCATGCATGTGTGGATGTGTGTACATATATATGTATACACACATCCACACACACTGGCTATATATATATAGTTGATGGATGTGTGTGTGCCCTGATTAGAGGAAAAAGACTGAAGAGGGAGCAGGGAGGGATGAAGATCAGAAGAAAGGTGAAATTCCTATCCAGATCACCTGGTGAGAAAAAGTTTGGAAGAATTATGATTCCATTTTTCTAATGTCTGAAATTCTATTATAGTGAAAAAAAATCAATTTGTTCAGAAAGATCATGTAAGGGACAGACTTAGATCCAAAGGTATGGAAATTTTTGGGAGATAGATTTCAACTCAATTTCAGCAATAACTTTTTTCCTAGTTAAAAAAATTTCTAACTCACAAAAAAGTTGCAAGAAAAGTACAAAGAATGCACATAGGCTATTTACCTCGATTCTTCAATTGTTAATATTTTGCCACATTTGCTTTAATCTATATCATATATGCACTTCAATTTTCTGAAACCATTTGAGAGTAAACGGCATTATATTTCTTAAATGTTTCATTATGTATTTCCTAAGAATAGGATAGTTTGTTATACAACCAGAGTAAAATTATACATCCTATACTCAAATTTCAGCAGTTGGTCCAAAGATGTTCTCTATAACAATATTTTTCCTCTGATCCAGGATCCACTAGGGTGCATTACTGGCAATGTTAATAAGTATGAACTTCTAAAGATTTAGGATCTTTGTAAATGAAAGTGGTTGCATCAAATATCAAATTTCAAATATTGGCTTGGTATGGATATCATATGCAGTGTACTAGCTCAAGTGACTGGTGGAATAAATGACCTATTAAGTAAATAGCCTAAATAACCAAAAACCTTTATAGCTAACATGTTTTGTGTCCTGTGTATAAAATTTGCCTGCCCCAAACTCATGAAAATATCATTTTATGCCTTTTGGAAGCTTTATAATTCCAGGTTTTACATTTAGGTGTATGATACATCTCAATATTTTTTGTATAAATGGAGTGAAGTAGGGGTCTAGGTTCCTTTTTTCCCCATATAATTGTCCCAGTTTCATTTCTTTCGAATGTTAGCACCCTGGTAATTATCAGGTATATTTCATAGATGAAGAGATTTGGCCAAAGTGTTGCAGCCAGATGTAGAGCTGGGCACAAATGGCATTGTATTGGGAAGGTGCTGTCAGATGAGGGGCAGAAGGATTGCATTCCATTGTTTTGAATGTCAGTGGTTGTGGATTAGTCCTGGGGATCTGAGGTGTGACTGTGGTCTTCTTGCTAAATTTCAGATCATAACAAGAAGCTTTGTTGTTTTAGAAAACACCCATTAGTAGCCTGGCCAATTGGTAAGTTACCACTTGGGGGAGGTCATACCTGGCCAAGAAGCAACCCCTTAGAATCTAGGAGTCTCCAAGGCAATTAATACATAGGTAGAAATTCTAAGATGAATTTTATTTGCAAAGTACATAATGCTGTATGACTTCACTTCAATGGGGCTTTAGTCAGAAGACATAATCAAGCTGAGACTTGAAGGAAGTGCTGGAGGGAGCTGGATGAACAGGAGGATTAAGATGGTACCAGCCCTTGTGGAAGGATGACATGGAAAGGTAGGTAGGGGATAACTTGCCTCTCCAGGGACTTGGCACTGTGCTATGAATTTAGACTTGATTTTAGGTGCATTATGAAGCTTTGAAAAATTTTGTGTTAGTGACTTTTATGTCCAAAGAGTTTTCATGCACAGAAAAAATTCTTACAGTTATCTGTATCTTCCTTTTAAATTTATCAAAGTAATGTGTATATATATGTATTATTTTTTTAATTTTATTTTAATTGTTATTCAAGTACAGTTTCCTGTCTTTTACTCCCATCCCAGTCCACCCCTCCAGTGCTCCCCATCTCCCTCCTATTTCCACCCCCCCTTAGTTTTTGTCCATGTGTCCTTAGTACTTGTTCCTGTTATCCCTTCCGTTTTTCCCCTGAAATTCCTTCCCCTCTGCCCTCTGGTTACTGTCATCCTGTTTTCTATTTCAACATCTTTGGTTATATTTTGCTTGCTTGTTTGGTTTGTTGCTTAGCTTCCTGTTAAAGGTGAGGTTATATGGTATTTGTCTTTTACCACCTGGCTTATTTCACTTAGCATATAAACACCTATATTTTAAACTTTTAAGCTCAACTTATCATATTTATAACCTTAGTTATTTTTGTATAATAAAAAGAATAACCCATTTCATTGGTTATTTGATTAATGTGCACTTATTTTATAAATTTGACAAAACAAATTATCCTAAATATATAACACCAGTGCCATCTTTAATTAATCAAATTACCTTAAGTATTTTAAATTAAATTTAAAAATTCAGTGTATTTGATTTTCCCACATTTACAAAGGCAGACTCAGAAATCAAACATGAAAAAGCCTTCCTAAATTTTTAAAAAGATTTTATTTATTTATTTTAGAGAGAGGGGAAAAGAGGGAGAAAGAGAGGGAGAGAAATATCAATGTGTGGTTGACTCTCATGTGTCCCCACTGGGGACATGAAAACCTAGGCATGTGCCCTGACTGGGAATCCAACTGGCGACACTTCGTTTTGCAACCCATGCTCAATCCACTGAGCTGCACCAGCCAGGGCACCTTCCTAAAATTTAATAGGTCAAATCCTCTTAAGAATTTCAAAGGTCTTTAAAAAAAGAAAAGAGAAGCCTGCTTGGAGCACCACAAGGAATGGGAAAGCAGGGTAGGCAAACAAAGCATGTTTAAGATTGAATAGTTTCAATAATTTTAGCAGGCTCCAGGGAAAAGGGTGGTTATTAGTTGTCTGGTACTTGTCCCTGGAGTTACTTATGGCAGAGTGATAGTGTCCTGGACAATAGAAGACTGATAAAAAGAGGTATATTGTGGGTATAGATTCAGGACTGGTTCATTTGCAGTAAGATGTTTGCTATTTCTAGGAATTAGCTAATTTAAGGAGGACCAGTCCCTTCCTCAGTCCTCAAGGCCACAAGATGTTAAAACATCATACAATATAAAAATTAAAAAAAAAAACATGATTAATGAACCCTAGTAATCCTTTCCAAGATTAGGTAGGCAAATATTGAGAAGGACTTTTTTGTGGTTATCTTTTGTCTACCATGTCACCTGTCATCTGGGACTTAACCAATCACACAAATTTTAGGTTCTAACAATATAACATAACAAAGCATAAAATTTCTGATCTGAAATAATTCATTTATTATATTACCTGGGGCTCTGTTGGGCCTGCTGATCATAATTCCCTTTCATGTAACTGCTGGTAATGCCCAATATTAGGGCCTATTACATTATATGTAAATAGAAATTTGAACCTTATGTTCTGGCTTCAGTTGCATTATTGTCTTGTTTCTCTTTCTAATTTTCATATACTTGATGAATTTTTCTTCTGTTACTGCTTTATTCACTTATTTATGCAATGAGTAATTATTGAGGGTCTACTACGTGCCCGGCACTGTTATAAGTGCTGGGGACACACCAGAGAACAAAACGAATAAAATTCCTGCCCTTGTGGGGCTTTTATTTTAACAAGGAGACAGACAACAAATGATGCATTGTGGGGGGCTCTGCCCATAGGGCCTGCCCCCCCCCGTCTGCCACAGATGAACATAATGCTACCAAGATATGATCTGCTTGGGGAGGAAAGGTGGTTGATCTCAAAAGAGAAGGGCCCTGAGTACTTACCTCAATGGCTTTTTATTAGGTTCATAACACACAGGGATACAGGTAAGGTTCATTAATCAATGTCACTCAGCAAGGACCAAACAACAGATAACATCAAAGAAATCTGAGGGCTTAATCTGAGTTAGTGTCTGTCAGGTAAGAGGGTTGCAAAAACTTTAGGAGACATACTCATTTCCTGCCCAGACCCTTATCATATGGATGAAAGCACTCTTAGCAAAGCAGGCTTCACAGGATTTTATGGATTTTTTCTTATGTCTGACACCCCGGAACCTGCTCTAGCCAGCAGAGGGATGCACCTTCTCCCCATCATAGATTCAGGCTTAAGTGGATTAGAGCCAGGAAGCGCTTCTACCACAGCTTCTCCCAGTTGGGAAGGGGACTGGGCTATGTCAAAATAGCCAGGGGTGTGAGGGTCCTTTGCCCTCTCTTGCTGCAGCCCCCACTGAGTCCTTCCTAGATGGCCTCCCACATGATAGTGTCTGCTTGGGTTGCCCCTCTTCTGAGAGGTCTTACCCATAGACTCTGACTAACCGACCAAGCGTTGGGGGCTAGAGATGGCAGAGGCAGTGCTCTTGCCGGGGGGATAAGCTTTGTTTCCTCAGTGGCTCACAGTCCAGAGGTCACTCACTCAGCCTTAGCCACGGGGGGTGGTTACAACTCCTGACACCAGGCAGAGTGGTTCCCAACAATGCATATAATAAATAAGTTAATCATGTAATATGTCAGAAGGTGCTAAGTGTTATAGAAAAATGTAGGGTGGGATAAAGAGGGATTGGAAATGTTGGTGGGGGTGTGAGAGAGGTTTCAAATAGGGCAGACAGAATAGTTGTCACAGAGAAGGGAACATTTGAGCAAAGGCTTCACATTTACTAAGTGAAGGACATGATCATATGTGAACATCAATACTGGTTCCACTGGCTACATTTGTCTTCCCCTGAGGATCAGGTGAGAGCATAATAAGAAGAACAATACAGAAAGAAGGGACATGTGACTTACAGATGAAGTGATGTGTTTAGATGTTGTAGGTGGAGCTAGAGCTGCCTATTTCTGAGTTGCCCTGCACATTCTGCAGGGCATGGGGTGCTAGACCCTTAGAAGTGCTGTGCTGTGCTGAAGAAGATGGAGATCAGACACAGACACAAGTATAGCAGTCTTTGGTTTATAAATAGTAGAAGAAGCTAGAAGAGTGAAAAAAATTAAGCCCTGGCCAGATTGCTTAGTTGGTTAGAGTGTCATCCTGATACACCAAAGTTATGGGTTTGGTCCAAACTCAGGGCACATACAAGAAGCAACCAATGAATGCATAAGTAAGTGGAACAACAAATTGATGTCTCTCTCTTTCTCAATCAATCAATAAAAATATTAAAAGGAACCCAAATTTAAGGGACAGATAGAATATGGGGACTGATGGAAATATTTGAGCAGTTTCAGCCAGAGATGCTGAGGTATGACCAGAAAAGAGGGAGCTAAGGAAGCAGAAGTTGGAGAGGATCCTGGAGGTGGTCAACAGTGCATCATTTATTCAAGAATTGTGAGAAGATTAGGAGATTTGGTAGCATTATGAGGAGTCATTGGTGGCCTTGGCCAGAAGTGTTCTGTCAAAGTATAGAGAAAAGAGTTCAGATTGCTAAGGGAGGCTATAGGAATAAGAGACATCAAGAGAAGTCTACTGTGCTTTTTGCAAATTTCTGGGCAGGGAAGGAGGAAGAGTCCTTTGTGGTAAGCTTCTGCACCTGCTCTGCCCTGTCCAGAACCTGCTGACTCATATCTATCGTTCTTCAGCATCCCCAACTTCCTCTTAAATAGAACTTGTTGCCTTGCATCAATTTGTATAGTCATAAATACTCTCCTCTGACCCTTCAGGGTCATTACCACAAGGAGGCAGGAAAGTGACAGGAGCTCTGTTGTTCTGCGATATGTTTGCACCCTTAAATCATTACTTTCCAGTATTTAAATCTTGCCTCTAGCATTTTTAAAATGAATTTCAAAATTTTTATTGATAGAATTCAGTTTTAGCTTTCTTTTTGTAGTCATTTATGTTAAGACTTATTTTGATCATTCTTAAAGTAAATTGCTCCCAATAACTATAGAAGTTTATAGCTACAGTTTTTATTTGAAAATATTTCTGATAAAATCCACCTGTGACTTTATCAATTTCCCTTTTTCCATGGATGTTTTTACTCAACCAGTTTATTTCGTTCAGACTTTTTTTTTTTTTTTTTTTTTTTGCTTAGGTTCTACTTTTGGAATTTTGCATTGAGGATTAGAAGGCAAAGATAAATACTTGTCATCTATTTTTAGTGTATAGTTTAATAGAAAGCAATAATAATCTGAAAATACAAGAGTTTTCATTTCAGTGTGTGGTGTTTTGTTCCATTCCACCTACCTGTGAAATGGAGGAATCAATGACTGCGAAAATGAGCTTGTCAATGTCTAGTATGTGGATGCTGCATTGAATGTGGTCTAAGCAATACAAGGGTTTTACTCCCTCTTTGCCATGAGCAACACAAAGTAATGTGCATATTACCATGGACATTATCTCACTGGATTTCACAGGAAGGTGGGTTCATTACTATCATTATTTATCAATATCATTTCACTAAAAGAAAATTGGGAAAGACAGTGGTGTTAGCAGCAATATAGCTTTTGAATCTTCTTACAAAAAAAAAAAAACCCCAAAACAAAAAACCCAGAGCAACTAAATAGTAAAAATAGAAACAACTACAACAAAATCAATAGCAAGGTGTTCCCACAAACACTGAAAATAAACAAATTTGGTACAAAATCTGAACAGCAACAAGATTGGTTGTACAGAATTAGTCAGTGTGCATGAGGAAGTGGAATAAAGAAAGAAATGAGAACTTTCAGTGACCCTCCTCCACAAGAAAGAGATAATCCTAAAATTGCCCACAGATTTCTCCAAAGGAACAGATTCACCCTTAGCTTAGAAAGATCAAGGGGTAAACCTGAGAACAGCAAAAATTAGAAGGTGTATTTCCAGGTTTTAATCTAGGGACCATGTTAATATAGAACTTTTCTGGAGTGGTTTGGGGCCTACAAACTCTCAAAATTAACCAACTGAAATGCCCTTCTGGGACAAATCTCACATTGAAGAGAAAGAGTTACTCTAGAGGCAAAGGAAAGAGAAAGCCCAAATAAAAAAGGAGAGTAAAGGAGGCAGCCAAACTTGGTAAGAAATTCAAGAAAATGTCTCTGAAGTAAAATTAAGAAAATTTAAAAAGTACCTAAGATAATCTACCAGAACAGCTAAGATCAAGACATATTCTAATGAAAGTAGTATATTTTGTAGTATACACACACTAAAAATTCCTTTAGGTTTTCAGGCCAAAACACCATGTCATTGATAAGGTAGATAAATCAGATTAACATTAGTCAATTTATGCACAAATACAGTGGAATTATCATACACACACACACACACACACATATCTTCATATGTATATATATGAGAGAAAATGTGAGCAAAGGTTTTTTATAACCAGCCAGGCTGACTTTTATATATAGAGGCTATTAACTATTGTGAATGAATAAGACCTTGGGGAATATTATTCCCATGAGGACTTTCTTAAAATCTACTAGACTATAAGCTTCAGAAACCCAATATGATATAAGACTGAAATCATAGTAAGAAGGAAGAAAGTAGTTTGTAATGGTTATCTCTGACAATGTAAACATAGTACAGTATTATACAAAATTCAATTACTTTAGAAAATATCAATATTCAAATATCAATTGCTTTTCTAAACACCAAGTATTTAATTAAAAGAATTGAATGAGAAAGAGCAAAATATAAAGAAAATAGGATAAATTTGCTGACTGCCATATAAAGAAATTACTCTGTAAGCTGTGTTTTAAATTTATTTTTCTTCATCTACTAGGTACCATCTTGTGGGGTTTCTGATAAAATTTTAGTGTTTTTCTGTTCTAATGAACTCAGGGTATTTGAAATTACTAGATAATATTTCACATACAATTTTTTCAGCCTTAAATTTACTTTAAATGATCTCAAAGTAAAAGCCAGATATATGATATCTTAACCTTAAGAGACTCATTCCAGAAGTCTCTTTTCTCTCTGAAAAGAGAAGTCTTATAATTATAAAGTTGCCATACAGGCTTGTATAATCAATCACTGGAGAAATACCATGAGATGTACGTAGTGACTAAGTTATGAAGACATTTAATGTATGACAAAATAGGAATTCTTCTAAATTATTTTATTGTTCAAGTACAA